>JAJMKA010000039.1:0-131468 GCA_030563805.1 Ruyongia namnaoensis
AAAAAAAAAAAAAAAAAAAAAAAAAAACAGTGGAAAAAAAAAATAGAAAACGATGTCAGTCATCAAGATCGAAGAACAACATTATTAAACTATTGAAGTAACCATGTCTTCTCAAACATATCGTTCCACTCGTACCAGTGAACCTCAAGCTTATACCTTTGAAGAAGCTGTCTTAAAAGGTTTAGCTCCAGATGGAGGTTTATTTATCCCTTCAGTCATTCCAAAGTTAGAACCAGATTTCTTAACAAAGTGGTCAAATTATTCATTTCAAGAAATTGCATTTGAAGTCTTAAGATTATACATTAAAGAATCAGAAATTCCAAATGAAGATTTAAAAACTTTAATTCAAAAATCATACTCAACTTTCAGAGACCAAGAACATATCACTCCATTAAATACTATTGATGAATCAAAAGGTTTATATTTATTAGAATTATTCCATGGTCCAACATATGCTTTCAAAGATGTTGCTTTACAATTCGTTGGTAACTTATTTGAATACTTCTTACAACGTAAGAATGAAGGTAAAGTTGGTGCGGAAAGAGATACTTTAACCGTTGTTGGTGCTACCTCAGGTGATACTGGTTCAGCTGCTATTTATGGTTTAAGAGGTAAAAAGGATGTCTCAGTTTTCATCTTATACCCAACTGGTCGTATTTCACCAATTCAAGAAGCTCAAATGACATCAGTTCTTGATAAGAATGTTCATACTTTATCAGTTAAAGGTACTTTTGATGATTGTCAAGATATTGTTAAACGTATTTTTGGTGATGCTGACTTCAACAGTAAATATCATGTTGGTGCTGTTAACTCAATTAACTGGGCTAGAATTTTAGCACAACAATCATACTATTTCTACTCATATTTCCAATTAGTAAAGAAATGTGGTTCAGATATCAAAGCTCGTTTTGTTGTTCCATCTGGTAACTTTGGTGATATTTTAGCTGGTTACTACGCTAAAGAAATGGGTTTACCAATTGATCAATTAATCATTGCTACAAATGAAAATGATATCTTAGATAGATTCTTAAAATCTGGTAAATACTCAAAATCTGGTGATGTCGCTGCTACTTTATCACCAGCTATGGATATTTTAATTTCAAGTAACTTTGAACGTTTATTATGGTACTTAGCTAGAGAACATGCTGCTGCTAACTCAGATGAAGCTGCTGGTAAAATTGTTTCAGAATGGTTCAATGAATTAAAGACAACTGGTTCATTCACTGTCCCAGAACATGTTATTGAAGCTGCTCGTAAAGATTTTGATTCTGAAAGAGTTAACAATGAAGACACAATTAAAACTATTAAAGATATTTACACATCAAATGAAACTAAATACGTTTTAGATCCACATACTGCAGTTGGTGTAGCTGCTTCTTTAAGACATATTGCTGCTGATGAAAAAGCTGGTGATAAGAATGTTAAATACGTTTCATTATCAACTGCTCATCCAGCTAAATTTGCTGATGCTGTTAACAAAGCTTTATCATCAGTTGAAGGTTACTCATTTGATGACGAAGTTTTACCAGCTGAATTAAAGGAATTATCAACTAAAGAATTAAAGATAAAATTAGTTCCAGAAGCTGATATTGAATTAGTTAAAGCTGCTATTGTTGATGGTTTAGCTCAAGAATAAATAAATATGTATAAAAATTTAATTAATTGATGATAAAACTTTTTTTTGTTCATTTAATCTCAATCAACATAATGGTGTAATTTGTGAAATCTAAAATTAAAAGACTACATAATGTAAACTGTTAATTAATTAATGGTAAATTTATTATAATTTTCATGATTATTCATTGAGTTCTTGTATCTTTGCCTTCTTTGCCATTCTAACTTTCCCTGTATCATCAATTTGAACTTCAAATCCAGCTTCATCTAGAATATCATCTTGTACAACTTCTTTAGCTTCTAACTTTGCAACAAATTCTTGATTTTTATCATTATTCAATAAAAGTAATCTTAAACAAACAATTGATCTTTCTTTTATAAAAGGTTCATGATCATCAATTATACAATTTGATAAAACCAATTCAAGACCATGTAATTCTCTAATCTTTTCTTGAACTTCAAAATTATTATGACAAAGAGCTGAAAGAATTTCAATTATTACACATTTAACATTTGGGAAATTTTTAGGATTTTTAGTTAATTCACTTAAAGCTTCTTTATTATTATTATGATCTTTTAATCTTTTTGCAGGTTTTATATGTGTTTGAATTAATCCTAATAAACTAATGAGTTTTTCTAAACCTTTATATGCCAATAAAAATTTTAATGTATGTTCAAATTGTGTTAAATGAGAAATAATATCTAATGATCGTATAAGTTTTTCATAAATGTAAGGTAAATTTTCTAAATTAATACTATCATTAAAATATTCTTGAACTTCAATCAATGTCCTTTCAAATAATTCAAAGATCCAAGATAGAATAACTGTTAATTCAAATAATTCCCAAGCATCAGTACTTGTAACTATTAATTGAGTTATACGTAAATATCTTACTGTATCTGATGGTCCATTATATGTAGTAATAAATTTTAAAAATGATTCATGAACAATAAGTTTTGTCCATATTTTGATTTGTAATAATTCAAATTGTGTTAATAAATTTTGTTCAATTTTTTCATCTTGACCATTATCTATATCTTTAACAGTTTCATGAAATTGAATTTTATCAAAATCATTTAATAATTGTTTAAAAATAATTTCACCTCTACCTTTTGAAAGAAGTTCATATAAAAGTTCATTTGAATTAAAAAGATTATTCAAATATGTATAGATATAATTTAAATTTTTTTCTTCCCAAATTAAATTATCTTTAAAGAATTTTACTAAAGGATCAATAATCTTGAGTTCATGATTTTCTTTACCAACAGTTAAATTTGATAACATTTGGAAAGCTGAATCCATATTATCTATCTTTATTTGTTTGCTAATATTAGGAAATGTTGTTAATTTATCTAAATAGTTGAATGTAATTAAATCAATATTTAATGTTAAAGCTATTGTGCGATCACAAGAGAGGATATTTCTTGATAGTATTAGTACACCTCTCACTAATCTTGCTTTTAATTCAGCATTTCTATCTAACAAAGGGATATTTTGTTCTAATATAGAATGAATGAGTCTCCAAATGATTTCAGATACACTTAATTGATTTCTAAAACTAACATCACTAGTTGATACCTTAATAATTTTTGACATATCATGTAATAGCTTTTCTAAGACACTATGTGTAGTTTCTGGTTCATTCAAAGCTTGTGTTAAGACTTCTAAGCAGGTAGTGGTCTCCCCCATCAGCTCCTCATTTTGAATTTCCATTGTATCTAATGCCAAATCCTACTTATAAGGTAACAATTCATAGAGGAACAAATGAACAAAAAATACAAAATTACGGCCAAAACACAGAAAATGACAGAATTCAAGTCACGTGAAATAAATTAAAATAAATCACGTGACAATTATTATTTCGTTTCTGATTGGCTGCGTAATTTTTTTTTTTTTTTTTCTTCTGTAAAAAATTGGTGTGATTTTTTTTTGGAAAAGAAGTGAGTTTCCAAAGGACAACAACAACAAGTTCAACAACAAATCAATCAGAAACAAGTATGTACCCAGTGACACGAAGTATTGATCAATCATTTAGCTATGAGATCTACTGATTAATATTATCCCCAGGAATTAGAATTAGAGACTAACATTTACAACTACTCTTTGTGGTTTTATTATAGTGGCTAACAGAGTTATCGAATTACAAAAATTATACCAATCTTCATCCAAACCATTATGGATGAGACACCCAAGATCTCCATTCTACATCTACCCATTCTGGGCTTGTTTAGCTACCGCTAACGCTGTTGCTCTTTTCTACACTGCTCGTGCCATCATGGGTATTAAGCCAAAGAAGAACTAAGTTTTCTAATTCAACAAATTTAAGATATTTATTTTTATTTAATTAATCATTCATACAAAAAAAAGAAGAAAAAAGAAAAAAGAAAGAGTAACAAAAGGAGAGTTAGCTGTAATATATATTATCTGAAGATATAAAGGAGTTATTATTGATTTTAAAGAAATGGGGATTAAACACAATTCATTTATAAAGAAAAACTTGATATAATCAATTCAAAATCAGTTATTAAATCTACAAGTTATTCAAAAATTATTTTAAAAATATTATTTATGAAGTGTTTTATTGATATTATTATTAAGTTTCTTGATTTTTTTTTTATTTGATCACTTCTTTACATTTTTTTATTATTTATTATTTCAACTACAATTCACCTTTTTTAGATACATTCAAATCATTATGTTTTCATACGAAATTTTTTTAATTAAGTTCTTTTTCATTACTTACAGTAATACAATTGTAGAATTCGAAGAATAATAAATATAAAGGAGGCATTTCATTAATTAATTTTTTTTTCTTGTTTTAAAAAGCATAATAGAATTAAACTAATCTATATCATCATCAGTAACAGTTGTTCTATTAAGTAATTCTGATAAATGATGCATATGACTGAAAAATCCATTGACTTGATCAAAATCAAATTCAGGGTCTGTTTCATAATAATCATCTTCATCTTCATCTTCATCATCATCTTCTTCATCAGATTCGTTATTTTGTGCATCAAATAATGCTCTTGCAAGGTGTAAATATAAAGCAGATGTCAGCATTTCATCATCTTCAGAGGATGAATCTTCAATTTGTGTAGTACTTGGTTGTGTTGTTGAACTTCTTAATCTAGACCCTATTGGATCATGGACTTCTTCGTCTTCTTCTTCTTCTTCATCGTCATCATCATCATCATCATTTTCTTCTTCCTCTTCTTCACTGTCTGATAATAAACTAACTCTTGCTCTTCTAGCAATAATATCTTCATCATCATCGTCTTCATCATTATCAGAATCATCGTCATCAGATTCACTAGAAATTTGATGAGAACGTAATCTTGCTTGTCTTCTTGTTGCAGCTAATGTATCTTCATCATCAAGATATCTATGTGAACTTCTTCTTGAAGTAGAAAAATCACCTTCAAAATCTTCTTCATCATAGTCTTCTTCTTCATCATCATCATCATAATTATTTTCATGTATATCATCATCATCAATGAATCCATCATTTAAATCGTATTCATCTTCATCAGGTTCATCATCATCATCTTGATCACTATCCATTCCATTAGCGGCACCAACTAAACTTCTAAGGAATTGTTGGAATCTTGTATTTGCATTACCACCCATTAATTCATTTAAACCACTCATATGCATTTGATCAACATCAATTGGATTTAAATTAATTCCACAATTTTCACAAACATCACCATGAACTTCCCAATGACAATTACTACATCTTGCAACACCATCACTAAAATCAATATTTGCAGAAGCAGATTTTTTAAAAGCATTTTTAAATAGTAATTTTTTATCAACATCTTTTTTATATTTTTTTAATTTTGATTCTCTTTCAAGTTTAAATGTCTTTGGTAAATTTGTTTCAATTTTTGCAGCAGTTTCTAAAAATGATTCCAATATTTCTTGTAAATGTCTATTTAAATAAGGAGCTTCTAATATAGCACTTCTACAAGCAGGACATGTCTTACTTGTATTCAGCCAACTTGTAATACACTAAACCAATATCAGTTAGTAAATTTGACAAAAGACGTTTAAAAGGGGGAAAAGACACATACTTCATAACAAAAATTATGACCACATTTAGTCATAAAGGGAACAAACATGTAGTCCTGACATATTGGACATACAGTAGACTCTAATGATCTTTTCACTATATGATGTACAGATTTTGGTTCCTAAAATTTAAAATTTGTGATATTTTGTTAATAAAATAGTTTTTAATAGCGAGCGTTTTTTCTCAGAGGCAAAAAAACCTTTGTAACACAATTCACTTACAGCTCCCACAATGACAGTCTCAATTGTGATAGGTGTGTTCAGTTCTTTGTTCTCTTCTGTTGCCATCTTGCTTTAAACTTCTTCAACGAAAAATGTTCAATATTTTCTATTAAAGTTGAATTTGTTTAAAAAGAATAGAAATTGATTTTGGTTTTTTTATTTTTTTTTCGTGATATTTTTTTTATTTTATAGTGTGAAATGTATTGTAATATTGTAATAGTGTGAATAGAGTAATAGTAATGAAGTAAACTAGTGAAGAATTACAGACTAAGAAGCTACAGACTGTGGAAATAATTATTCTATAAATTATTAAACATTATATCATAAACAGAATTGAAAGTTCTTTCTGTGGTCTCTATTTTCATTAAGGTTTGTCATTAAATTTGTATTATTTTTGAGTTCATTCATTCTTTTGGGTTTAATTCTTCTTTAGCAAAATCTTTTCCTACCCAATGTGCTATCAATTCTATCATCTCATTTGATTCAATTAAACTTTTCTCTATATTTGTAAAATAAATACTTCTTTGTTCAGTATATAATTTATCCATCTTTTCTAAAATTTCTTCATGATTATCAATAATTTCTTTATGACTATTTACAAATCTTCTTGGATCATAAATTAATTTTAATTCTGAACTTGTTAATACTAAATCTTTATCTTTATTAATTTGTTCTAAAATTGGTAAAACTTTTTCAAATTCATTCTTTTTTGATAAACATTTTATTAAATTTCTGTAAAATGTAATTCTATATTTCTTTAATTCTTTTGGAATATTTGATAAATTAATAGCTGAAAATTCTAAAGCTTTATCTTGATATCCAATTTCTGAAAATATATTAGAAATTTGAATTTTTGATTCATAATTAAATCTATGTGAATTTTTTAAAACAAATTGTTCAACTTCTGATAAAACATCAATATTATCCTTTTGCATAACTTTAATTAAACGTTTTAACATTATAATATCAACTTCAATATCTTCATTACCATGAAGTCTTTTAAAAAGTTCATAAACTGCAATATAATTTGGTGAATCAAATTTAATTAAAATTGATAATGCTCTTTTTAATAAATTTGAATTAACTTTAATACCTAATCTAAATTGTTGTTTAATTAAACTTAAAATTTCATTTGGTTTTTTCTCTTTTGAAAATTTAAAAATTAAATAAGTTTCATCAATAAATGATTTATAATCATAATTACCCATATAAAATTCTGGATGATATTTTCTTAATTTTTTATTTTGTTTTATAATCATTTGATTTAAATTTTTTTTAATTAAATAATGATTATCTTTAAATTCATCTAATAATTCATTAAATCTATCATGATTAAATTTAACATGTTCACAATTTTTTTCATTTAACATTTTCCAAATTCTTTCAATTGTATTTTTTGGTATTTTTATATTTAAATCAATTAAACCTTTAAAATAATCAATTAATTTATTCATATCTGATTGATTAATTAAAAAAATTGTCATTAAATCATAAATTGATTCTGTAAAACAATTTTCTTCTTTAAATATTTGATTTAATTTTGAAATATTTTCAATATCATTTTTTTCAATACAAACATTTAAAAATTCTTCATAAAAAAATATTAATTGATTATTAGAATTTTCTTGATTAATATTATATTTATTCTTTTGAAATAAATGAAATCTTTTAGAATCTTTATCTTTTTTCTTAAGTTCATTTCTTAAATCATTAAATTGAATTTCCATATCTTTTTTATCAAAATAAACACCTGAATCATATTTACAAACAAATCTAATTGCTAATAATAATGATGAATTATATTCATTAATTGAAATCAAATAATTTGTAAAATCAGTTTTATCAATTGTTGAACCATTTAAATGAAAATATTTATATAATTTTGCAAATAAAAATTTATTAATTGGTGAATTTGGATATTGTTTTAATAAATCAAAAATTAATCTAATTGATTCATTAATACCAATATATTTAACAGTATCAAAATATAAAATAGTTGTTTGTTCATCAACAGTTTTATTTTGAAACATTTGAACTAATAATTGCATTGCAGTTGTTATATCATGCATTTTAATATAATTAACAATTGCTAAATTTTGATAAAATGATGAAATATCATCAAATTGAATATATTTTGAATATAATTTTTCAAATAAATTTGTATCAACAATTTTTGAAGCTGATAACATTGAAAATTCTAAAAGTTTTAAATTATTTAAAATTTCTTTTGAATAATATTGATAAATTTTTAATAAATGATAATATTTTTCTTTTTTAATTAAAATTTCAAATAAATTAATTAATTCTTCATTATTAAATTTTTCAAATGATGAATTTATTATATTTGATAAAATTTCTTCAGATTCATTATTATTAATTGAATATAGAATTTTTTCTTTTAAATTTAAATTAGTAATATTTAAATCATTTGTTTGATTGAAATCAGATATTGAACATGTAGAATCTTTAGATAAAATATCAGATGATAAAGGACCTGATATAGTAGAGAATGATGAAGAATTATTGATATATCTCTTTGTAATAAATAATGAAGATGTAGATGATGATATTAAAGGTTTTGTAAAAGATGGATGCAATATATGAGTTCTTTTGGAACATTTGTATGAAAGATTCCGTATTGAAAGACTACACGTCCTCATTTCAGCAACACTTGGAGACCTCTTCATACTTTGTATTCTTTCAAATACTTTAACAATTGTTATTATTTTATCTCGTCTTTTATTGGATGTTGTTTATTTGAAAAAAAATAAAAAAAAAAAAAGAAAAAAAAAATTCATGACTTCCGACCGATGATCTTGAGTTCCGACTTCACCTGGAGCACTACAAATAACATTATAACTATAAAACTATTCATTATATCATTCACTATATCATTTATCTCATTCATTCATTCATTCATTAATCATTTCACTTCATCATAAATACAATGAATCTCTCTTTCTTCATCAATTCTATAATAAATTCCACTTAAAATTATATTTTCTAAAGAGGGCATATTATCTCTAAAGAATTCAACATAACCTTTAAAGAAATGATTAATACATATAACTAAAGAATCCCATAAACTTTCATCAAATTTACAATCATAATCATTAAAATGATTAATTTCATCATAATCATGGAAAGACCAACGATTTAAACTTGGAGGATATTTTAATTGATCTAAATCATCTTGAAAATTAAATGATTGTCTTTTTAATAATTCAACACCAACAATACCAAAGAATCTTGGAGAAATTATATCTTTAAATTCAGTATCAAAAGTATCATAATATTGATGATTCATTAAATATTGATCAATTAAACTTAAAATTTCTAAACAATGATCACATTCACAACCATTCCATAATAAATCAGATACTAAAACTTCATAACAAGAACAAGTTTGTAAAAGTGTTGGACAAAATAAATTTTTTAAACCAGTTAATTTTGGTAAAACTTTTTCATATAATAATTTTCTTCTTAAATAATTACCTTCAACACCATTTTTTAAATTACCATTTCTTGGAGGATTATGCCTTATTGATAAAGTTGATAATTTATTTAAATTTGGTAAATTTAATAAAAATCTATTAATATTTAAATCAAAATTTTCTGATAAATAATGATCAAATTTATAAGTCATTTCATGAATTGATAATTTTTTAATATTAATTAATTTTGGTGATAAATATTGTAAAAATAAATTTAAACAATCACAAGTTGAATCATCATTATTATTATGAAATTCACAACCAATAATCATTTCTAATTCTTCTAAAGAATTTAAATCAATACAATTTTCAATAAATTCAATTGTTAAATTTCTTAAAACTGAATTAAAATCATGTAAACCATGAACATGATTAAAACTTAATCTTTTTAATTTTAATTTATTTTTATTATTTATAATATTTGATTGATTTAAATATTGTAATAATCTTAATGATTCAATTTCATCATCAATAATTTTTAAATTTAATTTTGAATTATTTTCCAGAAATAATTTTTTTAAAATTGGGAAAGTATTTAAATCAATATTAAAATTTGATTTTAAATGAATTATTAAAGATTGAATTGAATTTAAATTTAAATTAATATCTTTAATTGATTGATTAATTAAAATTGAATTTAAATTTGAATTTAATGATAAAATTTTTTCATTTAAATAATATAAATTTTTATCAAAAATTTTAAAATTTTTTAAATTTAAACATTTCTGAATATTAATTAAAATTAAATTAATAAATTCAATTAAAATATCATAAGAATTTAAATCATTAAATAAATTATCAAAAATTTCAATAGAATTAATTAAATTAAATAAATTTGAATTTAAATTTAAAGAATTAATTAAATTTTTTAATTTAATATAAATTATAAAATCATTTTGATCATTTGATTTATTAATTAAATCTATACCAGAAATACAAGTTTCATTTGAATCAATAAACCAATAATTTGATTTAATTAAAGGATTTTTTTTAATTGTTAATTTTTTATAAATTTTAATTATTGATAATTTATAAAATTTTGAACAAGTTTTACTTAATTGAACTAAGTCATGTTGTGGTAAAAAGGATATTATATTTTGAAGGATATTATCAGGTAGATTTATTAAGTTTATATCTGTCATATTTGTGGTTTTATGATGAATACCAAATAAAATATAAAGAAACATCTAATTAAATTTATTGTTGAGTTTCCAACAAAAAAAAATAACATCAGGACACCAAGAATTTGAAGTCACGTGATTGATAAGAAATGTGATTAAGATTTAAAGTATAATCAGTTTGTTATTTGGATTGTAAATGTGTTTAGTAATGTTTAATATTGTTTATATTAATAGAAATATATTTTAAATGATCAAAAAAGGTTTAATTTTGATGAAATAAATAAAATAAAGAAATTTAATTTTTCAATAGAATTATTATAGTGTAAAAGTAATAAATAATTGAGATAATTTAAAGATCTAAAGTAAGTATTAGATGAAAGTGAATTTTCTCTTTCTAATGATATATAAATCAGTTTAAAATAGTTGTTGGAATATATATTTATTTACGTTTTAAAATTTCCCAAAAATTTAAGATTTTATAAGTAGTATAGTTTAAATTCCACACAGGGTATGACTACTTTGAAAATTATGAAAATTTGGATTTTTTAAATGAAGGAATTTAGACTATTTACAAGTATAGGCGTAATATAGAGATGATTTTAATAACATTTACTAAAGATTTGAAACGATAATTACAATTTTAAGTATACTTAATCTGATTTTTAAAATATTAATATTTTCGGTATACATAACTAGTAAAAATTTTTCATAAAAGAAGAATAACAAAGAGAAAAAAACGTTAAAACGGTTGATGATAATAGGATGAAGGATTACAAGCTTAATTCTATTCAGAAGATATAGATTTGAACTTTTTGAAATGAATGGAATTATGTTTTTAATTAAATGGATGTATGGTTCTACTTAATTTGGAATAATGTCCGTTATATTAAACTCTTTAAAATAGAGAAAACTGAAAAGGAAGGAGAGAGAGAGAGAGAGTGGTTAAATTAAATTATAAATAGATAAACTAGAATTAAAGAAAAGCATCATATATAAAATGTCAAATGGTAATTGAAATAAATCATAAAATCACATCAGTCGAAACACAAATTTTTTTAATGTATTGAAGATCTACTTAAAGAATCTTTGTAGTAAATTTGGGCATCGTTAATCAATTTAATTCTGATAATCACATCAACCCATTTTTTATTAAAATTTACAGGGCAGCAAAACCCTTTACATTAGAGCACTTTAAGATGATCAACTATAATTAACTATCTTCTATCTTCTATATTATTTGAAGGACTCATCGCTCATCGCACTTGAGATTTAAATAGTTAAGCAGTTACTTTTAATATAGTAAGTAGTCAGTCATGATCCTATAGTTCTATTATTACTTATGGGTTATCCACTTCAATACAAACCAACAAAGTATAAACTTTAAAGCTATAAACTATAAAGTATAATACAGATTACAGAATCTATTTAATCATTTGAGCATATATGTGGGAAAAAAAAGATGGAAAGAAATCGAAAGGTACCAGGCACAAGAAGAAGAAGAAGAAGGAAGGACAGTTTATTGCATTATATCTTAAATTAGCTTAATAACTGAGAATTACGACAGAGAGTCAACGATAACTCCACTAACATTAAATATATATTCCACCAATTACCAAAATTAAAGGGTCTATTAACTCTTTATAGCTACTAAATATAGATTTGAACGAAAAACCAACAAAATAATTTCGTACTCAACTGTATTTAAGCCCTATGGTTCGCTCTCTGGTACCTGTCAATCTACTGGTAACTACTAACTGCTAACACTAAACACAGAACACTCGCTACTGTCTACAACTACAACTATTCAATACTCATTAAACTGTTTACAAATCAAATCAAATCAAATAATTTTTGTTCCTGAAAATCTCTGCAAAAATTTTTTTTAAAAAGTGACGTCATCAAATTTTTTTCTGCTTTCAAATTTAAAAAGTTATAAAAACAAATCAGATTCTTTTTATTTACTTTTATTTTATTTAATTTTGATTTTAATTGTTCTCTTTAATATTTCTAGTTGTTACTATTCCATCTCACTGTTCATAGTTACAGACAGGTTTATTGGGTTGTCTCTTTTTTTTTTAACTCCATAACCCATATTTCAGTTGTCATTTATTCAATCGCTTAATTATCTGAATGCACAAGTGTTATTACAATCTGTTATTCTTTTCCTCATTAACTAGTTCAAATTATAAAATATTCAACAAATGTCAACAATAATAGATTCAAATCATACTTCAACAAATTATTCAAATTTTCTAAATGATCCAATAAAATTTAAAGATTATATCCTAAATTTAAAAAATAATAAAATTGATGATGAAATTGAATCTTTAAGAATTGATTTATTAAATTTAAATGAATTAAATTTAATTAAAAAATCTTTAACTTGTTTTAATGATGTTATTAGTGCTATCTCAATTGGTGATTTAAGTAAAAAAGTTCAATTAGATAATGATGCTTTAAATATTAGAGAAGTTGCTCATTTAAATAATACTTTACAAACAATGAATGATCAATTAATCTCTTATTCAAAAGAAGTTCTAAAAGTAACTGATGAAGTTAGTCATGGTGAATTAGGTGGTCAAGTTAAAGTTTTAGGTACTGTTGGTATTTGGAAAGATTTAAGTGAAAATTTAAATTTAATGGCTTCAAATTTAACAAATCAAGTTAGAGAATTATCAGAAGTTGTTGGTGCTGTTGCAAAAGGTGATTTATCAAAAACTATTAATGTTCATGCTCAAGGTGAAATTTTAGAATTACAAAATATTATTAATACAATGGTTGCTCAATTAAAAACTTTTGCTTTTGAAGTTACAAGAGTTTCAAGAGAAACTGGTGTTGAAGGTAGATTAGGTGGTCAAGCCGTTGTTATTGGTGCTGAAGGTATTTGGCAAGAATTAACTGATAATGTTAATGCAATGGCTACAAATTTAACAAATCAAGTTAGAAATATTGCAAATGTTACAACTGCTGTTGCAAGAGGTGATTTATCAAAAAAAGTTACAGCTGATTGTAAAGGTGAAATTTTAGATTTAAAATTAACAATTAATCAAATGGTTGATTCTTTACAAACTTTTGCTTTAGAAGTTACTTCTTTAGCTACTGATGTTGGTATAAAAGGTATTTTAGGTGGTCAAGCTGTTGTTAATGGTGTTGAAGGTGCTTGGAAAGATTTAACTGATAATGTAAATGCAATGGCTGCTAATTTAACTAATCAAGTTCGTGCAATTGCTGCTGTTACAACTGCTGTTGCTCATGGTGATTTATCTCAAAAAATTGATGTTGTTGCTCAAGGTGAAATTTTAGAATTAAAAAATACAAGTAATAAAATGGTTGATTCTTTACAAGTTTTTGTTAGTGAAGTTACAAGAGTTGCAAAAGATGTTGGTGTTGAAGGTAAATTAGGTGTTCAAGCTCAAGTTAGTGATGTTGATGGTCTTTGGAAAGAAATTATTACTAATGTTAATGTTATGGCTGCTAATTTAACTTCTCAAGTTAGAGCTTTTGGTGAAATTACTGCTGCTGCAACTGATGGTGATTTTACTAAATTTATTACTGTTGAAGCAAGTGGTGAAATGGATACTTTAAAAACAAAAATTAATCAAATGGTTTATAATTTAAGAGATTCAATTAAAAGAAATACTGATGCAAGAGAAGCTGCTGAATTAGCAAATAGAGCAAAATCTGAATTTTTAGGTATATTTTCTCATGAATTAAGAACTCCTTTTAATGGTATTTTAAATTATACTCAATTAACTTTAGATACTGAATTAACTCAATATCAAAGAGAAATGTTATCAACTGTTCATAATTTAGCAAATTCTTTATTAACAATTATTGATGATATTTTAGATATTTCAAAAATTGAAGCAAATAGAATGACAATTGAAGAAGCAGAATTTAGTTTAAGAGGTACAGTATTTGGTGCTTTAAAAACTTTAGCTGTCAAATCAATTGAAAAACCTTTAGAATTAATTTATGAATCAGATTCTTCATTCCCAGATTCTTTAATTGGTGATTCTTTTAGATTAAGACAAGTTATTTTAAATCTTGTTGGTAATGCAATTAAATTTACTTCAAAAGGTCATGTTAAATTAAGTGTTAAATTATCAACTCAATCAATTCAAGATCAAATTTCTTCAACAACAAAAAATACAAATTTTGTTGTTGGTTCAAATTATCAAAATGTTACAAAAACAAATACAAAAGGTACAGAAACTTTATCAACAAAAAAATCAATTGTTAATCAAATTGGTAAACCAAATCAAATTTCAAAAACTAATGATGATGATGATATTTTAATTTTAGAATTTTGTGTTAGTGATACAGGTATTGGTATTAAAAAGGATAAATTAGAATTAATTTTTGAAACTTTTACTCAAGCTGATGGTTCAACAACAAGAAAATTTGGTGGTACAGGTTTAGGTTTATCAATTTCAAAAAAATTAATTCATTTAATGGGTGGTGAAATTTGGGTTACATCAACTTATGGTGAAGGTTCAAATTTTTATTTTAATATAGCTGTTAAACCTGTTAAAAGTTTTAAATCTCAACAAGATGTTTTATTAACTTTTAATCATCATAAAATTCTATTTGTTTCAAATCAATATACTGATGAAGAAAGTGAAATTATTAGAAAATTTTTAGTTGATTTAAATTTAAGACCTCATGTTGTTCGTGATATTGGTGAAGTTAAAGCTGAAGATCAATCACAATTTGATGTTGTTATTATTGATTCTATTGAAATTGGTGAAAGTTTAAGAACTTTACCAGAAGTTAAATATACTCCATTTGTTTTATTAAATAAATCAATTCAAAAATTAAATATGAAGGCATGTTTAGATTTAGCTATTCAATCATGTGGTAATACACCTTGTTCTAAAATGGATTTAGCTGGTTATTTAAAACCTGCATTAGAAGCAAGAATTGTTCCAAGTGAAGATGATACACCACAATCATTTAAAATTTTATTAGCAGAAGATAATTTAGTTAATCAAAAATTAGCAGTTAGAATTTTAGAAAAATATGGTCATGAAGTTATAGTTGCACAAAATGGTTTAGAAGCATTTGAAAAAGTTAAAAATACTGTTTATGATGTTATTTTAATGGATGTTCAAATGCCAATTATGGGAGGTTTTGAAGCAACTGAAAAAATTAGAAATTGGGAAAAAACTGTTAATCCAATTGATCCATTTAGTGTTAGAATTCCAATTATTGCTTTAACAGCTCATGCAATGGTTGGTGATCGTGAACGTGCATTACAAGCTCAAATGGATGAATATATTTCAAAACCTTTAAAACCAAATTTATTAATTCAAACAATTGCTAAAACAATTCATCATATTAATAAATTAAAAGAAATGTCTGCTGCAACTAATGTTAAAACTGCTAGTAAATTGATTAGATGATTGATCTTATTTATATATTTGTCATTATTATTTTTATTATGATTTTTTTTGCATACCACTTTTTTCTATTATTATTCATTATTCATTATTGTTACTATTATAGTTTTACTTTTCATTATAATCTTTGGTTAATTATGTGTTTCTTTTCTTAATGTTCAATTTTTTTAAATTTTTATTTCTTTATAACATTCTTTTTTTCATTGTTGGTTTACTTTTCCTTTTTTTGATTGTTTTATATTATTCTCATGGTTCATGTGTACTTGTTATTTCCTTTCTTAATGACTCTCCTTAATATATTTGTTTTTTTAGATTATAGATTGTAGATAAAATGATTATAACACCGATCTAAAAAGACATACCAGACCCACGAGTGTTGCACCAACCAGAAACAGCCAAAAACGTCAGAAGCAGGTGATGGATATAAAATAAACAGAATTAAAAAAATTATCAAATGGTTACCTCTTGGAATTGAACCATAAGGAGACATTTTCATTCAGTTATTAAACATATATAAACCCTGGGATTGTATTTTAGAACTGGATTCCATATACTCCAATAAAGACAAGAAATTATAACAACCAATTAACACTTTTAATTAATATAACCAATGTCAATTGAATCCGTTGCAAATATTTCCTTTGCAACTAACAAATTAGATTTGTTTGAAAGTTCTGTTGACTTTTACAAGAGTTTAGGGTTCAAGATAATTAGAAGTTATTCTAGAGATTTAACCAATGCTGCCTCTCTAAAAGGTGTTGCTCATGATTCAATTAGAGAATGTTGGTTAGAATCCTTTAAGTTATCACAATTCAATACTAAGGGTGATCGTTTACCTCAACAAGAAACTAATAGTATTCAATCTGAGGGTGTCAATTTAAAGATAAGATTAACTTCATTAGGTGATGTCCTCGTTCATTCAAATATCAATGCTGAAATAAATTTCTTTTCAACTGATTTACCAAAAATTTCTGAAATATTAAAGACTCCTTTAAAAGATGATAAGGTTCAAGTTATTGATCCATTAGGAAACATTGTTAATTTCATAAATACTCCAAATCCTTTCATTAATAAATCAATTGATGATTCATTCTTTTCCGAACAAGAAAGCAAACATACTTCTGATAGTTCTTCAAAGAGTAAAAAGAAAAAAATTGCTGTAATGACTTCAGGTGGTGATTCTCAAGGTATGAACGCAGCAGTTAGAGCTGTTGTTAGATCAGGTATATTTTATGGTTGCGATGTCTTTGCAATCTATGAAGGTTATACTGGTTTAGTTACTGGTGGTTCATTAATCAAACAAATGTCATGGGAAGATGTTAGAGGTTGGTTAGCTTTAGGTGGTACTTTAATTGGTACTGCTCGTTGTAAAGAATTTAGAGAAAGATGGGGTAGATTACAAGCTGCTAAAAATATGATAGATAATGGTATTGATGCCTTAATTGTTTGTGGTGGTGATGGTTCTTTAACTGGTGCTGATTTATTTAGATCTGAATGGCCAGATTTATTAGATGAATTAGTTAAAAAGGGAGAATTATCAAAAGAAGAATTTGAAAAGCATAAACATTTAACAATTGTTGGTTTAGTTGGTTCAATTGATAATGATATGTCTGGTACAGATTCAACAATTGGAGCTAATTCATCTTTAGAAAGAATTTGTGAAATGGTTGATTATATTGATGCAACTGCTGATTCTCATTCAAGAGCTTTTGTTGTTGAAGTTATGGGTAGACATTGTGGTTGGTTAGGTTTAAATGCTGGTATTGCAACTGGTGCTGATTATATCTTTATCCCTGAAAGAGCTCCAAATAAAGACACTTGGAAAAATGATTTAAAAGATGTTTGTCGTCGTCATAGAGAAAAGGGAAGAAGAAAAACAACAGTTATTGTTGCTGAAGGTGCCATTGATTCCGAATTAAACCCAATTACTTCTGAAGAAGTTAAAGATGTATTAGTTGAACTTGGTTTAGATACAAGAATCACTACTTTAGGTCATGTTCAAAGAGGTGGTACTGCTGTTGCTTCTGATAGATTATTAGCTACTTTACAAGGTGTTGAAGCTGTTAATGCTGTTTTGGAATTAACTCCAGAAGATCCTTCACCATTGATTGGTATTAAAGAAAATAAAATCATCCGTCAACCATTAGTTGAAGCTGTTAAATTAACCAAATCTGTTGCAACTGCTATTGAAGCAAAAGATTTTGATAAAGCTATCTCTTTAAGAAATACTGATTTCATTGAATCTTATCAAAATTATTTATCAATTTCAAGAGAAGATGATGGAACTAAATTATTACCAGCTAATCAACAATTAAACATTGCTATTATTCATGTTGGTGCTTCATCAGCTGCTTTAAACGCCTGTACAAGAGCCATTGCTCTATATTCATTATCAAGAGGTCATAAACCATTTGCTATCCAAAATGGTTTCAGTGGTTTAATTCGTCATGACTCTGTTAAACCATTAACTTGGGATAATGTTGAAGATTGGCATAATTTAGGTGGTTCTGAAATTGGTACAAACAGAACATTACCTTCTGAAGATATTGGTACTATTGCATACTATTTCCAAAAATATCAATTTGATGGTTTGGTTATTGTTGGTGGTTTTGAAGCTTTCACTGCATTAAGAGAATTAGAACAATCAAGAAGTGAATTCCCTATTTTCAATATCCCAATGACTTGTATTCCTGCTACTGTTTCCAATAATGTTCCAGGTACTGAATATTCATTAGGTTCAGATACATGTTTGAATTCACTAGTACATTATTGTGATGCTGTTAAACAATCTGCTTCTGCTTCAAGAAGAAGAGTTTTCGTTGTTGAGGTCCAAGGTGGTCATTCAGGTTATGTTGCAAGTTATATTGGTCTTGTTACTGGTGCTGTTGCAGTATATACCCCAGAAGATAGAATAACTTTGAAAACTATTCAAGAAGATATTTCATTATTGAAAGAAAATTACACTAAAGATCAAGGTGAAAATAGATCAGGTAAAATGCTTATTAGAAATGAAACAGCTTCAAGCATCTTTACTACTGAATTGATTGCTGATATTATTGAAGAATCATCAAGTAAGAAATTTGAAACTAGAACTGCTATTCCAGGTCATGTACAACAAGGTGGTGTTCCAACAGCTGTTGATAGAGTTAATGCATCAAGATTTGGTATTAAATGTGTTAAATTTATTGAAGATTGGAATAAAAAAGTCAGTAAAAATAACCTAGAGGGAAGTGATCCTGCTTTAAGATTTAAATATGTTGAAGGTAAAAAGATTTCAACAGTTGGTAATAATACTGATTCCGCTAGTGTTATTGGTATCAATGGTACTGAACTTAAATTCACATCCATTAAAGATTTATGGGAAAATGAAGCTGATATTAAGTTAAGAAAGGGTTTCACAATTCATTGGGAACATTTCAACAAAGTTGGTGATATTTTAAGTGGTAGATTGATCCTAAGAAACAAAACCAAATCTGAAAAAAGTATATAAACAGAGTTTTAAATATGTATAATAGCATCCATTCAATTAGTTAGTCTTTAATAAATCATTCATAGTTCTTTTTCTTTTGTTTATTCAACTTTTTCATCTAAAAGTCGCTCCCAGATTTTATTGTGTGGTGTAATGATGTAAAACAAAAAAATCTCATCTTGAAAAAAGAGGCAAAAATCTATAAACGATTTTCTATTTGACTAGTAATTGTTTGATTTCCAAAAACTTCACCAATAAACAATGTCAATTGCATACTCTGTGTCATCCACAGGGTCATATATGAAGGCCATGCAAACGGTGGTGGACGGTTTGAATAAGGTAGAAGAAGAAAACTATGTAACTGAACCACCAAAGTTTCAAAAGGATAACGTTGAAATAAAGAGTGTAGATGACTTAAGTTTGATGTTAAGTTCCTTCAATATAGTGAAAATAGATGATGAATTCGATGAAAATGAAGATGAAAGTAGCAGTGATTCAGATATTGATATTAGCAATTCTGGTTCTTATAGTCATTTAAAACAAGAATGTCAAAGAATAACAGCTTCAAAATCTGAAATGTCTGAACAAGAATTATTAGACTCCATAATATCAATCTTAACAACTGAAGAAAATGCTGACCATTTACAATCTTTATTATTTGATATGTTGGGACTTGATGAGTTTGATTTGATTTCTGAAGTTATAAGAAAGAAAGATGACATTTTAAGAGATATGAATTCTGAATCGGCTATAAGATCAAAAGAGTTTCTAAGTGCAAAAGATATTAGAAATCAAGTTAAAAGAAATAGAGAAATTGCACAAAATGAAGAATTGTTACCAAGTGAAACGGTGAAAAGATATCCGCATGTATTCAGAGCTTATGATGGTGGTAATACTGTGTCATTTAGTGGCCATAAATTTACTTTACCAGTTGGATCAACTAGAGAGAGTCGTGAATTATATGAACATATTGTAATACCCGTTTCAGAAAAGAAACCATTGAAGAGACATAATGAAGTTCCTGTTTATATTAATGATCTTGATACAATATGTAAAGGTACTTTTAAAGGTTATAAATCCCTTAATAGAATGCAATCATTAGTTTATCCTGTTGCTTATAATACAAATGAAAATATGCTAATCTGTGCACCAACAGGTGCTGGTAAAACTGATGTTGCTTTATTAACTATTTTACATACTATTGACCAGTTTATGACTGAAACTGAAGATAGTATAGATATTGAATATGATGATTTCAAAATTATTTATGTTGCTCCATTGAAAGCTTTAGCTTCTGAAATTGTTGAAAAGTTTAGTAAGAAATTAGCATGGCTAGGTATAAAAGTAAGAGAATTGACAGGTGATATGCAATTAACAAAAGCTGAAATTTTAACTACTCAAATTATTGTCACCACACCAGAAAAATGGGATGTTGTTACAAGAAAGAGTAATGGTGATAATGAATTAATTTCTAAAGTTCAATTGTTGATTATTGATGAAGTCCATTTGCTTCACGAAGATAGAGGTTCAGTTATTGAAACTTTAGTTGCACGTACTTTAAGACAAGTTGAAAGTTCACAATCCATGATTAGGGTGGTTGGTTTATCTGCTACTTTACCAAATTTTACTGATGTTTCTGATTTTCTTGGTGTCAATAGGGAAGTTGGTATGTTTTTCTTTGATCAAAGTTTCAGACCAATTCCATTAAAACAAGAATTAATTGGTGTTAGAGGAAAATCAGGAAGTAAGCAAGCTAAAGATAATTTGAATAAAGTATCATATGAAAAACTTATAGAAGAGTTGAATGAAGGTGCCCAGGTTATGGTTTTTGTCCACTCCAGAAAAGATACCATGAAAACAGCAAGAACTTTTATTGAAATGGCAAAAGAAGAACATGAAACACAAATTTTCAACTGTGATGAATCTCCTCAATATGAAAAATGGGCAAGAGAAATGAGTAAGAATCACAATAAAGATCTCAGAGAATTATTCCAATATGGGTTTGGTACCCATCATGCTGGTATGTTAAGAAGTGATCGTCATTTAACAGAGAAGATGTTTGCTGAAGGTGCCATTAAGGTATTATGCTGTACTTCAACATTAGCTTGGGGTGTTAATTTACCTGCTGCTGTTGTTATCATCAAAGGTACTGATGTTTATGATTCTAAGAAAGGTGGTTTTACTGATTTAGGTATCTCTGATGTGATTCAAATTTTTGGTCGTGCTGGTAGACCTCAGTACGAAAAATATGGTACTGGTGTTTTATGTACTACATCTGATAAATTGGATGACTATGTTTCACTCCTTACATCACAACATCCAATTGAATCTAAATTAAGTGCAAAATTAGTGGATAATTTAAATGCTGAAATTTCGTTAGGTACTGTAACCAATGTTGATGAAGGTGTTAAGTGGCTAGGTTATACTTATATGTTCGTCAGAATGAGACAAAATCCATTTGGATATGGTATAGATTGGAGAGAATTACAAGATGATCCTCAGCTTTTCCAGAGAAGAACAAATTTAATTATTGATGCTGCCAGAAGACTTCATTCTCTACAAATGATTATATTCGATGAGAAATCTATGACATTTATGGCCAAAGATCTTGGTAGAGTTGCTTCTGATTTTTACTTATTAAATAATAGTATTGAGATATTTAATGAAATTAGTAATCCAAAAGCCACTGAAGCTGATGTTTTATCAATGATATCTATGAGTAGTGAATTTGATAGTATCAAGTTTAGAGAAGAAGAAGCTGCTGAATTAACAAAATTATTGGAAGAGAAAGCTCAATGTCAAATAGCTGCTCAACCAGATTCATCACAGTCAAAGACCAATATTTTACTTCAGTCATATATATCTCAAGCAAATATTCATGATACTGCTTTATATTCTGATGCTAATTATGTTGCTCAAAATTCTATTAGAATTTGCCGTGCTTTATTTTTGATTGGTATTCATAGAAGATGGGGTATTTTCACTAAGACTATGTTGTCTATTTGCAAATCTATAGAAAGAAGAATGTGGGCATTTGAACATCCAATGAAACAATTTGAATTACCACAACAGATTCTTCGTATTATTGATTCTAAGAATCCTTCTATGGATGATCTTCGTGAACTGGAGGCCAATGAACTTGGTGATTTTGTTCATAACCATCATATGGGGAAAACTCTTTATAAGCTGATAGGTAAATTTCCAACATTATTAATTGATGCTGAAGTATTTCCAATTACTAGAAATGTGATGAGAGTACATGTGTCATTAGAACCTGACTTTAGCTGGGATGAAAAATATCACGGTAATGCTCAATTTTTTTGGGTTTTGGTTGAAGAATCTGATAAATCTGAGATTTTGCATTTTGAAAAGTTTATTTTGAACAAAAGACAACTTAAGTCACCACATGAAATGGACTTTATGATTCCTCTAGCTGATCCATTACCTCCTCAAATTCTTATTAGAGTTGTTTCTGATTCTTGGATAGGTTCAGAAACTGTTCATAGTATTTCATTTCAACATTTGATTAGACCTCACAATGATACTTTACAAACAAAACTTCTAAAACTACATCCTTTGCCAATTACTGCATTGCATAATCCAAAGGTAGAATCTGTTTACTCTGATAGATTCAAATACTTCAATGCATTACAAACTATGGTTTTCCATACATTATACAATACTAATACTAGTGCATTTGTCGGTTCACCAACTGGTTCAGGTAAAACTGTTGTTGCTGAGTTAGCTATTTGGCACGCCTTTAATGAATTTCCAGGTTCAAAAATCGTTTATATTGCTCCTATGAAAGCTTTGGTTAGAGAAAGAGTTGATGATTGGAGGGAAAAATTAACACCAAAGACTGGTCATAAAGTTGTTGAATTAACTGGTGATTCTATTCCTGATCCAAAGGATGTCAGAGAAGCAAGTATTATTATTACTACTCCTGAAAAATTTGATGGTATTTCACGTAACTGGCAAACTCGTAAATTTGTTCAACAAGTTTCATTGGTCATTATGGATGAAATTCATTTGTTAGCAAGTGATAGAGGTCCTATTTTGGAAATGATTGTTAGTCGTATGAATTACATTTCATCACAAACTAAACAAAAAATTCGTTTACTTGGTATGTCAACTGCAGTTTCAAATGCCTTTGATATGGCAGGTTGGTTAGGTGTTAAAGAAGGTGGTTTATTCAATTTCCCACAATCTGTTCGTCCAGTTCCATTACAAATGTACATTGATGGTTTCCAAGACAATTTGGCTTTCTGTCCCTTAATGAAAACAATGAACAAACCTGCTTTTAATGCTATAAAGACACATTCTCCAGAAAAACCTGTTTTAGTTTTTGTTGCTTCACGTCGTCAAACCCGTTTAACAGCTTTAGATTTAATTCATTTATGTGGGTTAGAAGAGAACCCTCGTCGTTTTTTAAATATGGATCAATGGGAGCTAGAAGATACATTGAGTAAAGTTAAAGATGAAACATTGAGACTTGCATTGCAATTTGGTATAGGTTTACATCATGCTGGTTTGGTAGATTCTGATCGTAGAATCAGTCATTCTTTATTTCAAAATAATAAGATTCAAATTCTAGTTGCTACAAGTACTTTAGCTTGGGGTGTTAATTTGCCTGCTCATCTAGTTATCATAAAAGGTACACAATTCTTTGATAGAAAAGTTGAGGCATATAAAGACATGGACTTAACAGATATATTGCAAATGATGGGTCGTGCTGGTCGTCCAGCATTTGATACTAGTGGTACTGCTATTGTTTATACAAAGGAATCTAAGAAAATGTTTTATAAACACTTCTTGAATGTTGGGTTTCCAGTTGAGTCTTCGCTACACAAAGTTTTAGATGATCATATTGGTGCTGAAATTGCTTCTGGATCTATACGTACAAGACAGGATGCTATTGACTTTTTAACTTGGACATTCCTTTATAGAAGAGCACACAACAATCCTACATACTATAATATTGAAGATATAACTACTCATGGTGTTAGTGAATATTTATCTAATTTGATTAATGATGCTATTGATAATTTGAAAGAATCTGGGTGTGTTATTGCAACTGATAAAGTGTTAACTCCAACTCCATATTTACAAATTTCATCATTCTACTATCTATCACATAAAACTATCAGAAGATTAATCAAGGAAATTTCACCAGATTCAAATTTTAGAGATTGTTTAAGATTTTTAGCAGAAGCAGCTGAATATGATGAACTTCAAACTCGTCACGGTGAAGAAATAATGAATATTGAAATGTCACAACAACTTCGTTATCCACTTGAAGACCTTGGTGAAAGACCTGTTTGGGATCCTCATATCAAAACATACCTACTATTACAAGCATTTTTTTCAAGAACAGACTTGCCAATTGCTGATTATGTTCAAGATACTGTTTCTGTTTTAGATCAAACATTACGTATTTTACAAGCTTATATTGATGTTGCCTCTGAATTAGGATACTTTAAAACCGTTTTGATCTTTATTAAAATAATGCAATGTATCAAACAAGCTCACTGGTTTGATGATGATGCTGTTACATCTTTACCTGGTTTAGATTTAAATAGAATTGAAGATTTTGATCCAGAAGGGAATCCAAATCAAATTACCATGTCAATGCTTCTTGACAAGAGACCTTCTAGTTCTTCAAATAAACGTGTTATGACAATTAATGAAATTGGAACTTTGAAAGGTAAGAAGTTAGATAATTTTGCTACTAAATTAAAGGTTCATGATGATTTAAAGAAACAATTTACAAATACAGTTACAAAGCTACCCGTTGGTTTATTCTCAGTACACCAAACATCTCCAGATGAGTTGATTATTACATTAAAGCATACTAATACACCTGTTAATTCAGAATTCAAGGTTTTAACACCTAAATTCCCTAAATTACAAAAAGAACAATGGTTTGTTATGTTATATGAAAGAGAATCCAAAGAGCTTCTATTAATTAAGAGAGCTTCTCCACAATTCATTAATAAGGAAGATGATAAGGGTACTGTTAAATGTAATTTAGAAATTCCAAAGAATTTACACGGTTTAGAATTAGATATAGTAATGGTAAATGATGCTTATGATATAAAATATGGCCAAAAGGTTACTTTAAAGGAATAAGCTTAATATTTAGAACTTGATTATATAATCACCATTTTTCTCAATTAATTTTTTTTTGTAGCAACTTCGAAGTAACATGATGACGTAGTACTCAAAGAAAAACTCAAGATCAATGGGTTATATATAAATTAAACAGATGCCACTTGCAGAACAAGATATCAAATAAAAAACTTTTATAGTTACTATATTATTGCTCTTTTTTGTGTTCTACCTACACCATGGCTGTGAAGAGAGAATTCAGTTCAGAGTTTCAAACTACAGTTTTTAAAAGGCTAAAGGTTGATTTCTCCAAATATGTCAATTATAATACCAACAATTATTATAAACCACTTTCTCCAAGAAGAATAGATGAACTTAGATCTGGTAAAATTAAGAAACCAATAGAAATATTTAATGAAAAGTTCTCCCAAAATCAGAAAATATCAAACAATGAAAAATATCTGGTTCATTGGTTTCAAAATGATTTGAGAATTGATGACAATACTGCTTTTTATCATATGATAAAGGAAGCTAAGAAACTAAATGCAAAACCTATTTGTATCTATATTGTGTCCCACAGATTTTTCAATGCTCACAATGAAAGTTGCTGGAAGATAAACTTTATAAGAAGAACACTTGAAAAATTAAGGATTAATTTGGAGGAGAAACTGAATATCCCTTTAATAACAATAGATCTTGAAGATGAGGAAGTAGGATTCAATTTTACTACATGGTTTGAAAAGCTTATCACTGAAAAATTCAAAACAAAAACTGTTTTTATGAATCTTGTTTATGATTATGATGAATTTAACAGACAATTAGATCTAATGAAATCTTCATCTTTAAATATTCAAAAGTATCATGATCTATGTATCATTAAACCTGGAGAGCTTTCAACAAAGAAAGGTACCCAATTTTTGAAATTCACTCCTTGGTATAATTGTTTTCAGATATATATCGTTAAAAACCCTATACTACTCTTGAAGATTGACAGCAAAAAATGTAAATTTGAAAGCTGGGATTGGAAATCTAAATTTCCTTTTAACGAAGATTTCAAGATTTTAGAAGAATGGTCATTGGATTCGTTAGAATCACTAACCCCAGAAAATAAATCAAATTTTTATAAAATAATTCCAGGTGAAGAAGAAGCAAAGAGAAAGTTTATGAATTGGTTAGAGAAACATGGTAAAAGATATGAATCTGAAAAGGATATTCCTTCGAAAGAAGAAGGGACTTCAAGACTGAGTAGTTATATCTCAGTTGGTGCTATTTCCACTAGAATGATATACAATTATTGTTTAGAATTCAACAGAGGTAAGACAAATGGAGGTAATAGTTCTTTAGAAGATTTCATGAAAGAAGTTGCTTGGAGAGATTTTTATAAACATTGTATTGTTAATGTTCCTTATACTATGATGTTTATACCCTTTTCAAAGAAGAGTGAGAGCATAAATTGGAATGATGACTATTCTGTTTTTGAAAAATGGTGTTCAGGATCTACTGGTTTCCCCATTGTTGATGCATCTATGAGACAACTATATCATACTGGTTATATGAATAATCGTTGTAGAATGATTTGTGCATCATTTTTAACAAAAGATTTAGGAATTGATTGGAGATTGGGTGAGAAATGGTTCTACAATCATCTTATTGATGCTGATTTAGCTTCAAACTTGGGTGGATGGAGTTGGTGTAGTAGTGTTGGAATTGATTGTCAGCCCTGGTTTAGAAAGTTTGAAATGCATTCACAATCAAGACAGTATGATAGTGAGGGTGAATTTATCAAGAAGTGGTGCCCTGAATTATTAAAAGCACATGAAAACGATTTCTCAAAGGGTGGAGACTGGAGTTGTCAATATATTCCTGAAATAGTTGATTCTTCAATATCAAAGAATGAGTTTAAGAATAGATACAGCCATGCATTTAAATCAATCGATTAAATGCTCTCATTTAAATTCTAAATAGTTGTATATTTAAATAATTTATTAACAGGTATTTGACTTTATTTAAACTGATATATACAAAGAATACCATCAATCTTCTGATTGATTTTAAAGTAACCTCTCTAATGATTTCTTCTTCTTCTTAAAGGTGAAACTATGTGTCTAATGTATCTTGTAAAAGAATTTGTTTGGCGTTGGGGTATTGAGTCTGCTGTAATTTCCTTATCTGAAAGATCAGATGAAATATCTATTTCTTCTGGATTTGCTTCTTGAGAAATTTGGTTAACAAATACTGGTCCATATAATGAATCATAAGATGGTGTATCTTGAGTTGGAAATTCATAAGTTGGAGGAGGGTTTGGATCCTTTGAACAATATTGAGGTAAATCTTTATCCTCATTAGTTCTAAATGTATGACTTGTTTCATTAAAGCAGCTGAAGTCATGATTTAAAGAGATAAAAGTATTATTACCATTACCATTCAATCTAAGAACAGGTGTGATTCTTCGATCATTAACACCATTTCTATAGCTAACATCATTTGATCCCAGAAAAAGACGATCTGACATACGTCTTCTATGATAGTTTATAGAACTTCTTAGAACTCTTGCACTGAAGGACACTTCTGCACTAGAAATACTACCTGCATCTGATGATGTGGCTTGTGATGGGACTGTATGGTTGGTATTGCTTTGATCTGATTTGTTATTGTTCATTGTTTTTGTAACTTAATTAATGATTGGAAGAATGATGATAAAAACAGGATGAAGAATGAAGAAAAGTAAGAAATTGAAAACTGGGAATCCCTTTTATACCAATTATTTTCTAAAATGGTAACGTACACTTATAATTTCATTTTTAATAGTATATAAATATCAAGTTTTGAGTTGTTTCAATAGAATAAAACATCTCAAAAATACAAAACAGAAAATTTAAATATTTTTTCTGTATCTTCTTTATTTCCGAGAAAAGTCCGAACCTCTATTTTTAACCGATTAACACCGAAAAATACTACTACTATACTACTCAAGATAGAATATTTTTAATGGATTGAATAAATATATATTTGTGAAAAAAAATAGGTGAGTAATTATTAGTTATTAGATGAAAAAAAATTAAAGATAAAGATTAGATTTTGCAGATATAAAAACATCAAATGATCTAGCAATTAAATTAGACTTTTGAAAAATTTGATTATAAAAAAATACAGGCACATGCACTTCTATATGTAACCTCAATTAGTTTTGGAATTTGAAATTCATATAGCTATACCCGATAGTGCTTGTGCTTCATAAATGGAAGTCATTGAACTCATGAAGTCATAATTGATAAAAATAAAATAGAATAATAAAATAAAGTAAAATAAAAAAGGTAAAAAAATTCAAATAATAGTGTTAATATTTTTTATAAAAACACGCACAGAAATTATAAAAGTTGAATATAGTGAATATTAAATATTGTCTTATAAGGGATTTGTTTAAATCTTCTTCAGTAACTTTGCTAAAATTAATGAAGATTTGATCTTGAAGGAAATTAAATTTGATTCTTATGTTGTAATCTGTTTTTCCATATCAATAAAGTCATTTCCCAACCCATTAATAAAGCAACAAGACCAACACTAACATTCAAGGTAAACATAGCTGTTAAACCTCTATATTCAAGAGCTTCCACAATTTGATCAGTACTTTGCATAAATATGAAACCACCACAGATTAAACAGAATGATGTGATTAATTCAGTAAATGGTCTAGCTGGTTCCAGATTCTTGTTTGGTAATAACATTAATAAAAAGAAAGTTATCAATCTAAAGAAAGAACCATAAGATAACATATAACCCCATTGCATATGAATATTAGTAGAAGTATCAGAAGCTTGTGCATGTTGTGACATTAAGATACCAGTCCAAAAAATAGTGAAAACTGGGAAAGGGTTTGGTGAATAACCTGGTGAACCTGCATGAATAGCTGATGGGTTAATATTAGTATTATTTAAAACTTGATTAAATCTCCATTCAGATAAAATATATTCAGTAATTAAACCACAAAGACCACTACCAATATACATGAAAGCAATTGAAGCATGTTGTAAATCTTTTGCTGTCCATGCACCACCATTTGGTGTAGCTAAACGTTCTAAAAAGACATTTGTTGAACCATAAAAGAAAATTAAGAATGATTCATAACCTTCCATTGTAATCATACCATGTGGTGTAATTTTATACCAGAATGAATTAGTATTAACTTGATTTTTTAAAACAATAGCTTTATTCCAAGCCAAACCTTCTTTTGATAAACAACCACAATAACGAGCTAATGAAAAGACACCTAAAGTAAAGAAAACACCACCTTTAATGAAATGTGCTAATAAATTGAAGACTTTTACACCTTGTCCCATTAAATTACCAACAGCTGAACCAACAACGATATGAATAAAATAATAAGCTAATAATGGCATATTCATATAAGAATAAATAAAATTAATCAAACTTGCAAATCTTGAAGTTGCAATACTTAAAACAATTTCTGAATGGAAAATTTTTGATAATAAAGAATCTCTTTGTGTGGAACTACTTGAATGTAATCTCAATGGATGATCTTGGAAATATGTTTCATTATCAAGGTCTAATGAATCATCTCTATTGTTATATTCAGTATCTGGAGTATCTTCTTTTTGACCATGTTGAATATATGATTTTTTATTATTAGCACCTTGGTTTGAATTATTATTGGATGAACCAATTAAAGTTGGTGAAGAATTTGAAGCTTGTCTTTCTAAATCAACATCAAGACTATTAGTTGGTGGCGAGTGAGAATCTGAACCTTCTTGTGACAAATCTCTTAAAGGAATAAAATCATGATTAATTTCATCATTATCAAAAATATTATGTTCATTTTTAACCCATCTTGATGCATGAGAGATGATAGCTAAACAAAAATGAACTATTAAAGTAAAAAATAAAATCCAACACATCTTTGTATAAGCATTTTGAGGATATAAATCTGGAACTGTTGAACCATAAACCTTTAAAGAGATTAAAGAAGATGTAGTAAATAATAAATTAAAGAATAAAAATGGTAGATACCATTTTGATTTGACATTGTTTAACACTAATGAAATTGGATAAATAAACATGAATGCAACAAATATTGTGATACAATGATACCAAAGAAAAGATTTATGAGGAGCATCAATTGTGAAAAAAGTAGTAATATTATAGTTATCCCAATATAATCTTTCAGCAGGTGAAAGGTTCATTTCAGTGATTGGCATACCGTGGTGATGTCTATCTTCATGAGCTGTTGGAATAACTGTTTCCCAATTGACAGTTTTTGAAGGGTCTTCATAATATTCATCTGATTGAGTTGAATCCATATCCATATTCATATCCATTTCTGAAGAAGCAGCGGTATGATCAACACCATTGTGAGCAGTTATTAAAGAGGCAAATATTAGAGATGTGAAAGCTATTGAGTTTAATCCAGAAAACTTCATGATTCTAATTTAATGTTTGCTGTTAACAATTAATTAATAATATGTAAAAAAAATTTCCTGTTGTACTTGAAAACAATGAAACAGATGAGTTTAGAGATAGTTGGATAATTAAAAATTAATGAAAAAAAGGTTCTAATGGAGTTGGAAGTATTCAAAACGCGTTAATATGACTTAATGATACGGATTGATAAGTTTGAGTAAACAAATAATCAACCACTTTATATCCCAAAAGAAAATTTTTTAAAAAAGCTTTTATGTCAAAACTTGTAACCTATTTGACTTGATGACGTTTAAATGATAATTGGGGGATAGTCAATGAGAGTAAACCTTGAGTCTTCGAGGACCTATAATGGAATAGACACAAGTTAACAGGTATTAGAAATAAGAACAAGAACCGTAACAGTACAAGTAGATTCAGAAAGAGGAAAAGGAGGATTGTTTTTGATATATAAATAAAGAAAGAGTTTTCTTAGGGACTAGAGTTAAATCCGAGACCGAAGCCCGAGAGTCGTTGTTTCCGTATCTTCCGTATCGCTGGAAAGTGAGCCTGGTGAGCCTAGCGAGCCTAACTGGTGGTAACGCTTCTTCTGCAGTTGGTTCTGTTTAATTTAAAGTTAGGGAGAGAAAGTAGACAGCCTCTCCCTTAACAATGACTATACTGTTACCATTGATAGAAGTGTGTTTGTATTTTGGTACAGTTGTCTATGCTGGTATATCAATAAGTTTTGGTGTATCTAGTTCAATGAAAGCTGGTATTGATATGTATTTTGATTATTAATACTTGATGAACCATTAGCGCCAATTGCTATTGTCGCCTACAAAGTTTGTTTTAAATTAATCAACAGATCATTAACTTTGATTTATATTTGTGGTCCAATTAGTTAAAGTAGTTTGAAATCGACTGACAAATTATCAGGTTCACTAGTTTAATATTCTATTTATACAACTAAATTCCTTTATTTAAAGTTAAAATTAGAATCGATTAAGTTAAGCTTTTATCACCTTCTAACCCCTATCTATATAACAACTACAAGAAGAACTATAAATTTGAAGTTTGTTAATTGGTGTTTGGTCTGCCTATAGATTTGAGGTAGTGAGCCTAGCAAGAGACTGGAGGTTGAGCCTAGCTTCCGCAACGTTTGCCGGTACGCTCTAATAAAATTTTCAACCAGCCCTGTAACAATGACAATTATCTCAAATCTCTAGGTTAGTAATTTCTTACTGCAAACTGCAAAGTGCAAACTGGTGCTACTACATGATGCAAAGTCAGATACAAAACCATATCTATTGATAATTGGTAGTAATTGGTAATACTCAATACTCAATACTCATTTTATAGATAAAAGATTGTAAATCATAAACGATAAGTAATATGGTAAACTTGGCATGTTGAATATTATAATTGCTCTTTATAGTTTTATGGTACTCGTAGTCGAATCACGTCATTAATTAGGATTTTGAATTAATTATGTTAATTGATGTACTCAATCTAGGGTATATGAATATTATTTTGTTGCAATTCCAACTGTGTTTCTTTAAGTTTAACACTCTAATATCCTTTACCAATCGTCTAATTAGAGTTTATTTTGTGGGATTTGAATTAAAAATCAGAATTGTGTCAAAGTAACAAAAATGACAGAATCTAATATATTTCACGTGTCAATAAGCTAAATTTTTTTGTGGTACAAAAAAAAAATCAAAAATCATTTTGCCTTCCAAATCTCTTTTCAAATCAAAGAGATCCTTCTTCAATAATAGTTATATTTGATAGGTTCATTCACTCAATACCGCTCTTAAAATGGGACCTGTTCCATCTCCTTTGCGTAAGGGCAAAGCGCCTCATGGTACTTCAATCAATTCAATACAACATTCTCATTCTGAGCAAAATTTAAGTGATTCTGATTCAGAATTTCGTGAAGTTGAAAACCATTATGGATCTTTGAACAAACATAGGAATGATAGTGACACTGATGATGATCACGATAATGATAGTGAAAATGATGATGATGATGATCATTCATCTGCTTACACTGATTCCCCTGAATTCCAAGAAAATGTTAAATGTATTTATTTATACCTTCTAATCTCCTTTTATTTTCAAATAGTTATTTGAATTTTCTTCTCTAACAATTAATTATTTTAATCATTTTAGCTCAAGATTCTAAATATGCTTTCAATTCTGCATTATCAGGTAGAAGTGCAAAACCTTTTAGTGGATTCAATACACCTCAAATTGCTTCAGGTCGTTGGAATGAAAGAATGAAATTAAAAGAAATTGATTTTATTGATTCAAAGAGAAGTTTAGGTGATTATAAAGGTGAAAATTTCGCTGAAAAAGGTGTTTATGATACATTCGATAATTATTATGATCCATATCCAGCATGGTCTGATCCTGATAAAATTCCAATTACAAGACAAGAAATTGAAACTATCTTTATTGATTTAATGGAAATTTTTGGCTTTCAATTAGATAATACAAGAAATATGTACGATTATTTATTAAGATTATTAGATTCAAGAGCTTCAAGAATGGACCCTGATCAAGCTTTAAGAACTTTACATGCTGATTATATTGGTGGTAATAATTCAAATTTCAAAAAATGGTATTTTGCAGCCCAATTAGATGTTGATGATACAATTGGATTTATTAATGCTAGAAAAGATGGCAAACCAAAACGTTCATATAATAAAAAGAATCAATCTTTAGATGATCAATATTTTAATTCAAATGAACCTTTGACATTAGAAGAATCTGAAAAACGTTGGACTCAAAATATGAATTCTTTATCTCCTCAAGATTCAATTATTCAAATTTCAATATATCTTTTATGTTGGGGTGAAGCAAATAATATAAGGTTTATGCCAGAATGTTTATGCTTTATTTTTAAATGTTGTAATGATTACTATTATGGAATTCAGAAAATTAAACAAGATTATCCAGATTTAGATAAACCAATTGATTTTTTGGACCATGTAATTACACCTTTATATGAATACTATAGAGATCAATCCTATGAGTTAATCAATGGTCAATATGTTGATAGAGATAAAGATCATTCTAGTACAATTGGGTATGATGATATGAATCAATTTTTTTGGTACAGAAGAGGTTTAGAAAGAATCCAACTTATTTCTTCTAAAAAATCATTAATTTCATTCCCACCTCATGAACGTTATCTTTATTTAAACTCTATTAATTGGAAAAAATGCTTTTTCAAAACTTATAGAGAAAGAAGAACTTGGTTACATGTTGTATTAAACTTTAATAGAATCTGGATTATGCATATAGCTGTATTTTGGTTATACACATCTTATAATGCATCAACGTTATACACTTTGAATTATCAACAACATATTGATAATAAACCTCCTATCCAGTTAAGGCTTTCAGTAATGGCATTGAATGGAACAATTAGTACATTCATTAATTTATTAGCCACAATTTTAGAATATGTCTTTGTACCAAGAAGATTTCCAGGTGCTCAACCACTTACTAAAAGATTTTTCATTTTGTTATTTTTGTTAATACTAATTACTGGACCTTCAATTTATATCATGAAATTTGAACCATTAAGGTTTTCAACTTCGTTAGGTTTAGGTATTTCAATATCTCAGTTTATCATTTCCATATTTTTAACAACATATTTTACAATTGTTCCTTTATCTTCATTATTTGGAAATATTCAAGGAAATTCAAATTCAAGAGCATTTTTACCTAACAAAGTGTTTACAAATTCTGTTAATAAATTAAAAGGAAAATCAGCTTTATCGTCATATGGTCTATGGTTAACTGTTTTTATTGCAAAGTTTCTAGAATCATATTTCTTTTTAACTTTATCATTAAAAGATGCTTTAAGAGAATTGAGTATTACAAATCTGAGAAGATGTGTTGGTGAGGTATACATTGGAAATTTTCTTTGCCGTTATCAACCAAAAATCTTACTTTTATTAATGCTTGTAACAGATCTTGTGTTGTTCTTCTTAGATACCTATCTATGGTATATTATATGTAATACAATACATTCAGTTTGCCGTTCATTATACATTGGTATATCTATTTGGACTCCATGGAGAAATATTTTTTCAAGATTGCCCAAAAGAATATTTTCTAAGATTATTGCAACTACACCAGAAAGTAATATCAAGGGAAAAATATTGGTCTCACAAATTTGGAATTCTATTATAATTGGAATGTACAGAGAACATTTATTATCACTTGAACATATTCAAAAGTTAATATATCAACATGTAACTCAAACAGCTGCAGATGGTAAAGAAACAAATCTTTTAAAAGAACCTTCATTTTTTGTATCACAAGAAGATATTTTACTGAAATCTGAATTATTTGGTCAATCAGAGGCCCAAAGAAGAATAACATTTTTTGCTCAATCATTGTCAACACCTATGCCTGATCCATGTCCAATAAATGAAATGCCTTCTTTTACAGTATTAATTCCTCACTATAGTGAAAAAATTACTTTATCTTTAAGAGAAATAATAAGAGAGGACGAAGGAGTTTCTACAGTTACTTTGTTGGAATATTTAAAACAACTACATCCCCTGGCGTGGAACTATTTTGTTCAAGATACTAAAATGTTAGCTGAGGAAGTTGATTTGGATTCATCATCAAATACTGCTATAACTACAATTTCATCAAGTAAAGAGAAAATTGACAACCTTCCATTCTACTGCATTGGGTTCAAAACAGGTACACCTGAATATATTTTAAGAACTAGAATCTGGGCTTCTTTAAGATCTCAAACTCTTTATAGAACTATAACAGGTTTCATGAATTATTCTAGAGCGATTAAATTACTTTTTGATGTTGAAAATCCAAATTTAGAAGATTTTGATGGTGATGAACAGAGAAAAATGGAAGAAGCTGCAATAATGGCATTAAGAAAATTCAGAATGGTTGTTTCAATGCAAAGACTTACTGAATTCTCTGCTGATGAGATTGAAAATAAAGAACTTTTGTTAAGAGCCTATCCTGAACTTCAAATTTGTTTTCTTGAGAAAGCTATAGATGAGAATGGTGAAAAGGTTTATTTTTCTACGTTAATAGATGGAAGCTGTGAAATCTTAGAAAATGGTCAACGTGATCCAAAATATAGAATTAGACTTTCTGGAAATCCAATATTAGGTGATGGTAAATCTGATAATCAAAATCATGCATTGATATTTAGTAGAGGGGAATACATCCAACTTATTGATGCTAACCAAGATAATTATTTAGAAGAATGTCTTAAGATTAGAAGTGTACTTGCTGAATTTGAAGAAAGTAGTGAAGAAATACTTGATCCAACTCAGGTCGACCTTGAAGGTGGCAATCCTTCACAAGATCCTGTTGCAATTATTGGTACCAGAGAATATATCTTTTCTGAAAACATAGGTATTTTAGGTGATGTTGCTGCTGGTAAAGAACAAACATTTGGTACGTTATTTGCAAGAACTTTAGCAAGAATTGGTGGAAAATTACACTATGGACATCCTGATTTCCTTAACTCGATATTTATGACAACTAGAGGAGGTGTCTCAAAAGCTCAAAAGGGATTACATTTAAATGAGGATATTTATGCTGGTATCAATGCAATTTTGAGAGGCGGTAGAATCAAACATTCTGAATATATCCAATGTGGTAAAGGAAGAGATTTAGGATTTGGTTCTATCTTGAACTTTAATACAAAAATAGGAGCAGGTATGGGTGAACAAATGCTATCTAGGGAGTATTATTACTTAGGTACACACCTTCCTTTGCATAGATTCTTATCGTTCTATTATGCACATCCTGGTTTCCATATCAATAATGTTTTTATCATTTTGTCAATTAGATTGTTTCTTATTGTCTCTGTTAATCTTGCTTCTTTGATACATGAATCCATCCTTTGTGATTACAATCCCCATGTTCCAATCACTGATCCACGAAAACCAAGTGGTTGTTCAAATTTTATACCTGTCATAAAATGGTTAGAGAGAAGCATATTGTCAATTTTTGTCGTTTTTTCTGTATCTTTCATTCCTTTGTGTGTACAAGAGTTGACTGAGCGTGGTGTTTGGAAGGCAATCACAAGAATTTCAAAACACTTTCTGTCATTTTCACCAATGTTTGAAATCTTTGTCTGTAAGATATATGCAAAATCTGTTGTTAATGATTTATCAGTTGGAGGTGCCAGATATATTGCTACTGGTCGTGGGTTTGCTACTATAAGGACACCATTTTCAGTTCTTTATTCTAGATTTGCATCTGAAAGCTTTTATTTTGCAGCTATAGGGACTTTAATGTTGGTTTATACATCTGTTGCGATGTGGGATTATTGTCTCTTATATTTTTGGGTTACTGTTGTTGCTCTTTTAATTTCACCTTTCCTTTATAATCCAAATCAATTTTCCTGGAATGAGTTTTTTATCGATTATAAGAATTATCTTTCATGGCTTTCATCTGGTAATACAAAATACAGTGGTGATTCATGGATTGCACATGTTCGTGGTATAAGAATACAAGTTACAGGATCAAAGAGAAAAAAGTTAGGTAAACCTGGTGATAAATTAGCATCTGATTTCAAGAAACCATCATTCCTTAATGTGTTTTTCTCTGAACTTTTTAGTCATTTATTGATGACTTTATCAATTGCAATTCCTTACTTATTTGTTAATTCTCAGAATGAAGTTAGATCTAACATTCCATCAAATACAATATTGAGATTGATTGTCTTTTCATTTGGTCCAATAGCTACAAACATGGCTGTCCTTGTTGTTTTATTTATTATATCTGTTCTTGCTGGTCCATTCTTAACATTCTGTGTACCATCTTTCCCATCATTTATATCTGCAATTGCTCATACATTTTCTTTATTGAATTATATTTTTTTCTTTGAATTATTGTGGTTTTGTGAAAATTGGAATTTTCAAAATACTGTTCTTGGATTCTGTGCTTCAATATTGGTTCAGGGATTGTTCTTTAAAATATTGATTACGGTATTGTTAACTAGAGAGTTCAAACACGATAGAAGTAATAGAGCCTGGTGGTCTGGTAAATGGGCAACAGCAGGTTTAGGGTGGGGTATATTTACACAACCAGCAAGAGAATTTGTTTGCAAAGTTATTGAATTAAGTATGTTCACTTGTGATTTTACACTTGCTCATTTTATTTTATTTTCACAATTTCCAATTCTATTCATACCATATATAGACAGATGGCATTCTTTGTTATTATTTTGGTTAAAACCTGGTAAACAAATTAGAACAAGAATATTTTCAGCTAAGAAGAGAAGAAAGAGAAGAATGATTGTTCATTTCTATTTAATGTTATTTTTAATTGTTTTATTCTTATTCATAGCAATATTTATGACACCTTATTTAGTCAATGATGTCTTTAGAATCAATTTACATCAATTTACTCCAGATATTCTATATGAAATTATACAAGCTCAAAATCCACCTAGTATGAAGAAAGGATTACAAGGATATCATATAATGAAGGCTAAAAAATTTAGGCCAACTTAGAGGCAGTTGAAGAAGTAAACTTCTTTTTAACATTAATAAAACAAGATAGTTATGACATGTGCTTAAAAGTGAACAATAACAAAAATTATCTAGCTTAGGTGAAGAGTCTTTACTTTATTAAAAAAACTAATTTACTAATAAAATTACGTACTTTGTACACAAAACTTAATACAAAAATTTAATTTTATAAATGAAGAGTAATTGTAATCCCATTAACTAGATTAATATGTATTTTTATATTATTTCCATTTATTCAAAACATTATTAACAGAATTTGAGTCCAAATGTGAATTATTATTTGAAGATTTAAGAATTGTTTCAACAATTAATAATTTTGAATTATTTATTGATTGATTTAATTTTGAAGCAATTATAAATCTTGGTAATTTAGTAAATGAATCCATTAAATTTAAAACCATTAATAAATTAAGATCATCATGATTTATATCATAATCATTATGTGAAATTTTATCATCAGAACCAAAGAAGAAAATGACAGAATCAAGAAAGAAATTAAGGAATTCAAAATCAATATATTGAGTTTTAAAGATTTGATTCGTATAAGTTGATGAATTAATTTTTAAAATATATTTATATGCAATTGATAATAATTCTTTATTTTGTTGAGATTCTTTAATAATTGAAAATAATTGTTTATAAGTTGGAAATTCTGGATAATCAATTTTTTGATTTGTTATATCTTGAATTAATGGATTTTCTTGTTTAAACTGTGTTGTTGTAGATGAAGTTGAATTTAAATTTTGGGCTAATGACGGAATTGAATTATTACTTGTTGATTGTTTTGAATTTGATATAATTTCTTTAAACTCTGAGGGTAAAGTATCTAATTCAACAATTGGAATATTAGTAATTGTATTTTGATTAATTTTTGGTTTCTTTTCTTTTGATGATTCATTTGAAATACTATGAGATCTCTTTGTATTTAATTTTTTTATTGATTCTAAAACTGATTTATTAGTTGGTTCTAATATTAAAGCTTGATCAAAAGATTCTTTTGAATTATTAAAATCATTTAATTCAAAATATGCTAAACCTCTTCTATAGAATAGTTTAACTCTTGTTTTTAAATCTTTATTTCCATTATTTACACGAAGACCTTTATCACAAAATTCAATAGCTTCTAAATATTGATTTTTATTAATAAGAGTTATTGATAAATTTGAGTAAAGAACAGGGTTTGAAGGATCAATTTTGATAGCATCTAAATAGAATTGTTTAGCTAGATCATAATTCTTTGATTTAAAGGCATCATTACCTTTTGATTTAAGTAAGTCTGACATTTGTTTGTTTTGAAAGGTTTTAACGTGTTGAATTGGATTTTTTTTTTCTTGATTTTATTTTCTTAACTACTACAAAGAGACAAAACAACAAAGTATTAGTTTCAACTCATTATTAAAGGATATATTATACTTTAGTACACATCAAGTATTAAACACCATAATCACTATTTAATAATAAATAATCAAAGTTTTGCTTTAGAAAGAACGAAATCAGCTCTTGTAAATTTAACTTCTCTCTTTATTTCTTTTTCAGCATATTTAATAATACCATTATCAATTATAATTGCAAATCTTGAAGAAACTTTACCAAAATCATTAACATCTTGAGTCCAATTATCATTAATATTAGAAGAAAATTTTAATAATGGATCAGTTGCAAATATAAAATATTTATAAAATTTTGAATCAACTTTATATTTTGTTAATAAGAATTTTCCCCATGAATAATTAACAAATGGTGAATTATTTGTAATTATTATAATTTTATCAAATTGTAGAGTATTAATCAATTTATTTATATTTTGGAAATAAGAAGGGATATGAGTATTTGAACAAGCAGGAGAAAATGGAATTGGAGCAGCAGTTATTAAAATTCTTTTATTCTTTAAGTATTCATTTGTTAAGTCTAATCTTGTAGGAAAACTACAAGCAATGTCTTCCACATTTTGATCTTGTTCAGGAATTGGGATGTGGGTGAAGTAGAAACCTTCTGGGAACTTTGAGTTTAGAGTTAGATCAACCATTATGATATAAGTAATGGAAGAAGAAAGAAAGAAAGAAAGAAAGAAATAAGGGAGAAAACCGATACCAAAAAAATAAAGATCACGTGACTTATCACGTGATAAATAAAATAAGTCACATGACAAATCACGTGATTAGTTTTTTTAAAGTCACGTGCTCGAATTTTTTTATTTAATTTTTTCACGTGATCAATTTTTTTAATTTTAATTTTAAATTTTTGAGATAGAGTCAAAAAAAAAAAAAAAAATGTAAACAAATAAAATTAATTAACGCTTTAATTAAAAGATAGAATAGAATAGAATTTTTCTTTATTTTTATTTTCTTTGTTAAACAATTCTCTCCAAACTACTCTACAGGTACTCATTCTACAATGGAAATCAGACATATTGTGGTTCCCAGAGCTTCCAAGGCGTGTCAGACTTGTCGACGCCAAAAGACTAGATGTTTCCCTTCTCCTGATTCTGTATCTTGTCTAAGGTGTGTATCTTTAGGTAAAGCTTGTAGTTTTGCCATTGAAGATAGTAATAACAATAACAATGAAAACAATGGTGCTAATAGTAGAAGCAATTCAAATAATTCAATCCCAAATTCAACTTCAATCCCTGGTAATACTGGTAATTCAAATACAAATAATAGTTTAAAAAGGAAATTATTTGATATGGCAAATGATTCTGTTAATAATTCAACAAATACAAGTAAAATATTAGAAATTGATTCAAATGTTAAAAAAATTTTACATTTAATTGAATCAAATAAATCACCAGTTTCTTCTTCTTCTTCAAAAAATGATTCAAATTTAAATATTATAAATCAATTATCAAATAATTTTGAATTACCAAATGAAGATATTATTTCAAATGATTCAATAACAATAAATCCTTTAGATACTTCTCCATTTATGATTATTAAAAATCAAGTAAGGAGAAATAATACACCACTTCAAATTAATACTTTATTATCAAATCAAAATGATCATCCACTTTCTTTAACAACAATTACTTCAACTTCTTATTATTCATTTATAAATTTAGATATACCTGGTAATGATATCATTTCTTTAAATTTAATAACTCAAAATGATGCTCTATTCTTAATTAATAGATTTAAAAAACGTTATAGTCATTGGTTAGCTTTACCAGAATTTTTAAATTCTGCTGATCTTATAAAATATTTACAAATTAATTGTTCAATTTTATTAACTGCAATGATTTGTATCTCTTTAAGATTTAAACAAAATTTATTACAACATAATAATAATAATAATTCAAATATTGATGATTATCATTTCATTTATAAAAGATTAATTAATAGATTAAATCAAGAATTATTTGAAACTTTATTATCAAATAATACACCAAATTCTTCAAATAATAATCCAAATAGTTTAGATTTTTTACAATGTTTGGTTTTATTAAACGTTTTTGGTAATTCATTAAATTTAGAAAATAATTTAATAAGTATTGATACTTGGTTATTATCATCATTATCATTAGAAAAATTTTTAACTTTAAATATTAAAAATAATTTATTAAATATAAATTCTTTAAAAAATACAATTGATTTATCAGTTGAATTAAATAAATTAGGAAATTATAGAATTTGGAATCATCTTTGTTTAACTCATTTAGTTAATTGTGTCTTTACTGGAAGAATGTGTATCTTAGATGAAATTAGATTAGATCAATCAAGAAATTGTTTAAATTTATCACAAGCTTCAAATTTTGATGGTAGAGTTGTTTCTGAAATTTCAATTCAATTATTATTATATAATTATTTACAATCAAATGATTTAAGTTTAGATAATTTTTATTTTGAATTAAATATTTGGCTTGAACAATGGAATTATTTATTTAAACAACCAACTTTACAATTTGTTGAATTTGCTTATCATTATGTTAATATTGTTGCACTTTATCATAATAAATTTTCTTCATCAATTTCTTCATTAACAAGTACACCAACAAATTTTAATTTTTTTAATAATTCAAATATTGATATTTTAAATAATAATGATCAATTAAATAATAATAATGGTGATAATAATTCAAATGTTAATGGTAATGGTGAAGTTAATATTGATGATGAATTTTTAAATAAATTATTATATCATAGTTTAAAAAATATTGATCATGTTAATAATATTAATGATGAAGATTTATTTCTTTGTTTATCAGATCAAATTCATCTTTGTACTTTATATTGTACAATAATTTTAATTAAAGTTATTGGTTGGAGTTCAAATAAAGATCATTATTTAAAATTATTACCTAAAGTTAATCAAATTAAAGAAAGATTTAGAAGAATAAGTTCAAATGAAGATGATATAACTTATAAATATTCAATGGGTATTGATGATGCTATTAATGATTTATTGAATAATCAACAAAATCAACATTGAAAGAAACAAAGAAAACAATATGTGTATTATTATTACTGATTAAATTTGGGAGGTAAGAAAAAAAAAGATATATTTGATTAATTATATCACGGTTTATGAATGAGTTTGTGTTTTTTTATTTTATTTTTATTTTATTTTTATGTTTATTGAGAGATTATTATTTGTTTAAAAAGAAAAATTATATATATTTAGAGATTACTTTAAAGAATTCATGTAGTATAAATAAATAATGAATGATGCATTAAAAAAGGTTATGTAAATGGTATTAATTATGAGTGAATCTATTTTTTTTTCTATTGTATTGAATATATATGGAATGACCAATTTTCAATTTATAAATCATGGAAAAAATTTATTTGATAAGCTGATTTATTATTTGATATTTCAAGTAATTCATTATCAAAATATTTCTTACTTTGAATTATTTTTAAATCATTTATTTTAAAAGGTTTTTCATGATTTGGATTTTTTTGTAATTCATATTGAAAAGTTAATGTTAAAACATTTTGAACAGTATATAAAACATCATTTAAAGATTTTTGTAATATAATTTCATCATTTATATTATGATATTTTTCAAATAATTCTAAGAAATAACCAGTTATTAAACCTGTAAATAAATCACCACAACCTGAAAAAATTGCATTAATTATTGAAACTTTATAAAAAAATGAATTTTGTTTAAAATTAACATTTGAACCTGCACTATAAAGATATTTATCATCACTATCTAATTTAACAGATGATACTATTATATTATCTATTAAAGGATAAAGTTTATGAAATTCTTGAATTGAATCATTTAAAGTTTTTAAATCTATTATTTTAATACCTGTTAAAGTTTCCATTTCAAATTGATTTGGTGTTATTAAAGAAATATATTGACCACTATTCTTTAATAAATCTTTATAAATTAAGACATTTTCCTCTGTTACATATAATTTACCATTATCACCTAATACAGGATCTAATATCCATTTTATATTATTATTTCTTTGGCATAATTTAATTGACATTTCATTTATTATCTTTAAAGATTTTGAATCTGGTATATAACCTGTTAATATAGCATCATAATTCAAATTTAAATTGTATAGTACTTGGAATATATCTTTCATATCAGCAGATGTTGATTTAACACCTTTAAAACCTTGTTTATAACCTGGATGATTAGAGTATTGAACTGTATTTAAACAATCAACATCCCAACCTTGATATTGTAAAGGGAAAGCTGTAGCTCTATTTCCAACATAACCATGGACCACATGACTCTGTATGGACAGTAGTTTTCTTGAAAGAACCATTATTAAGGGTAGTTTGTGTAGAGTAGAAAAAGAATGAATTTGTTTATAACATTCTTTTCAGTCTTCTGATATGTTCAGTTCTGTTGATATGAGTCTTTAGAGAAAATTTGATTTAGCGACATCTCTTTCCTTCTAGAAAATTTTGGGTCTGCCTAGAGAAGATTTAGTTTAGGCAGAGCCGTTTCAGCGTAATTATGGGTCTGGTTATGCACTTAGTGCTGTGTAATTTTCAGTCCGGATCTTTAATTATGCTTTTTGGTTAAGTAATGTTGGCAATATAACAATATAACTCTTTATGCTATAGGCTATAGGTATCTACAAGCTATGTTGGTGATATTATATATCAGACGAATAAAGCTTCTTCTCTGTAAACTACACAGATCAAATTAATATTGCGCGCGCGTAATTCTCAGTCCTGTATTTGTATAATACTACGCGTAATTACAGGTCCGCTCCTAATGGAGGTAGTTAAATGCTATCAATTAATCTGGGGGTTTACCTTTTATAATTAAATTATCATCAAGCGCAATTCCAAAATACCAATGTTTAATCTGATAACAGTTAAAGATATTGGATCTTAATATCTTAATTAATATAATTATATTAAGTTGGTTTTGTCATTATTTCATATATAACTTCAAGTCAAGTTACCAAGAATTATATCTTTTGATTGTAATACAAAAAGTTGTTAAATAATTGATAAGAATAGAACATAATGGTAGTAATTGTTGATTGTTATGGTTCACCTTATGACGTAAGTTTAAAGTTACTTGATTTGGTTTTGTGTGCTTATGAATTTCAATGGACTACTAACATACAATATGGTAGATAGGGTTTGCCCACGGTAGTGCTGCAAAGAAACAAATTGCAAATAATATAAACATGTACACCAAAATGAACAAGGAATTTGCAAATAAAGATTGGAATGAATTAAAACCTTTAGCTAGTGCTTTTCAAACTACTCTTGAAGTAAAAACACCATATCTTTGGGAAGAAATTAAAGGTGTAGCTGATGGTGCAAATGTTGATCCATTAGATATATTGATTTTAAATTGTAGATATGAAATTGGTATTGCAGGGAAATTAGAAAATGCAACTGATGCTTTAGATGGTTGTACTACATTTGGTGAAAATGTTAATGGTTCTCAATGGATTGGTCAAAATTGGGATGCTCAATCTGAATTAGCTGATAATTTAGTATTTTTAAATATTTATCCTGATGATCCAACTATTCCTGATTGTAAAGTGGTCGCAGAAGCAGGTATTATTGGTCAAACTGGATTTAATGAATATGGTGTTGGTATTGTTGTTAATGCTTTATTTGCAAAAGATTTAGATTCAACAAAGATTCCTTGTGCTTTAATTAGAAGAGTTATGTTAAGATATGATACAAAAGAAAAAGCTTTAGAAGAAATGGAAAGATTAGGTGTTTGTGCATTAGTTCATTTATTAATAAGTGATACAAATGGTGCTGTATCTATTGAAACATCTCCTTTAAAAGAAATGTCATATTTATATCCTCAAAATGATGTTTTAGTTCATGCTAATCATTGTTTATTAGTACCAAAAGGTTTACAATATGAAGATTTTTCACAAGATTCTTTTCATAGATATGATACAATGGTTGATTTCTTTAAAAAGAATCATGATATTGAACCATCATTTGAAAAATATTTAGGTATTTTAGAAAATGAAGATAATTTACCAAGTGCTATTTCTAGACATCCTGATCCAAGTCAACAAGGTTTAAAAGCTACTTTACAAACTTGTTATTCTTTAATTATTGATTTAACAAATAAAAAGGGTAGAATCTCTTTTGGTATCCCAACTGATGAAGATATAACAATTATGGAATTTGCATTTCCACCAAAATAGATAAATAAATATATATCTTAAATTGAGCTGATCTTAGCTGTAGAAACGTATTTATTCAAATAAATAGTAATAATTTATAAGGAAAACTTACAGTTAAATTTATTAGAATACTAGAAACCTTTTATAAACTTGATTCGATATTGGATAAAACTACTATTGTTTTAGGAAGAAAACACAAACGTTTATAAAGAAATTAATGTAATTATAAAATTAAAGACTAATTTAGCTATTCAATAGCATAAAATCAAGATTCACAGAATCTGAAATAACATAAATTTATTAGTAATTGTTCAAACAATTAGTAAATATAACGGAAACCTTTGTTCTCTTTATCAGTTTTGTCTTCAAAACCAGCTAAAATTTCATCACGATCAGCAACAATATAACCTTTCTTATCACGACTTCTATTAGACATAATTAAATAAACGGCGAAGATAGCTGAAGCAACAATGATATAAGAATAACATGTTAATAAACCAATAGCAGCTGGTTTATATCTTGGTGAATCTTCTGAATTAAAGAAATGAGGACAAATAACATTACCAGCAGCATAAAAGACAAAACCTGTACCAACGACAAATGATCTTTTGGTATGACCTGTAACATTTAAAGAAGGAATTGACCATGTTAAAATAATACTAGAACCAAAGAAAGCTTGTAACCAAGTACAAGCAGCTAAATTATATTTCATATCTAAAGGAATTGTCAAGATACCAATAACACCACATAAACCAGGAATACAACCAATAGCAATACAAATTAAAACAGTGTTTGGAACTATTGAAGTAACTAAACCAAGTGATACACAAGCAACCAATTCAATAGCACCACCAACCATTTGTAATTTTGTAGAATTAATACCTGTAAATCCAAAACCTGCAAATAAAGAAGATTGGAAATTTGAAACACCACCATTTAACAAACCTAAAGCAAATTGAATACTCCATAAGAAATAATCTTGAGGATCTAATAAAGCTTCTTTAACTTGATACATTTTATAATGACCATTTCTTGCACCAGCTTTGTTAGAAGCAATTCTATGAACAGCAATAACTTTTTCATAATGATTTAAGAATTTAACATTCTTTGGAGAATCTGGTAAAACGAATACAAGTACAATTGACCAAGCACAAGTAATTGCACCAACAATTAAATAAATTAATCTCCATGAAGCAACTGATGAATTGGCATGACCTGAACCCCAAGAAATCAAACCACCTAAAATACTAGCAATACCATTGACACCTAACCATAAAGACATTCTAAGTGATTGTTCTTCTCTTTTATAAAATAAAGATGTTAAAATCATCATTGCAGGACCAATAATTGCTTCTACAGCACCTAGAAAGAATCTAACAGCAAAGAACCCACTAAAATTATGAGGAGCAGCTGATAAGAAACATAGAGCACCCCATAAAAATACAAATATTGAAAGAGTTCTACCAACTGGGACTCTTTGTAATAAAAAGTTCATTGGTAAAGCAGCAGCTAAATAACCAAAATTTGAAGCAGATGCAGCCCAACTATAATCTTGACCAACCATATGAGTATCAGCTTGTAAACCATAAGCATTTGAATAATTCAAAGTTTGTTTATCTAAGAAAGAAAGTAAATAAGTAAACATAAAAATTGGCATAATGAACATATCTAATTTTCTTTTAACTTTAATTGAATCAGCTTCTAAAGTAGCTTCATCATATTTCTTGGATTCTTGGTAAAGATCGTACAATTGATCTTCTGAATCAATTAAATCATCATGTGAAATATTTTCAACAGTTCCAACTGATTCTACTTCAGCTTGAACTGGTAATTTTTCTGTGCTCATTATATTTATGGTATAGTGATTTTTAAATGAATTGATATTATAGATGATATTCACAAATTGAGAAGATTTTAAGGGTATTTAAATCAATTTGATCTGAATATCAACTTAAGGGTGAAGTAGCGTCATCTAATTACCATATTTTGATTGATAGTATAATTAATAGTATAGTAGGAACTAGTAACACTCTAACAATATGCACTTTAGCAATTCTTATCAATTATTCACGTCCTTATCTCGTATTACCCATTATGAATTAAATGAATTCATACCTTATACCTTATAACCTCACTCTTAGTCTTCAGCACTTCAGTAATCAGCAGATCAATTTTAAAATGTTGTGTAGTTATAATTGCGACTAACCCAATAGTGTAATAGTAATAAAGTAATATAAACCCTGATTTGTATCTTCGACCCCATTTGTACCTTTTGAAGCTTTAAACCCCATTAGAAGCGAAGTGCAATTCTTATCGTAATATAATATAATGTACTATAACTATATGGTCTACTAATTCAACCATTGCACACCAATCACCACCATTGGTCGTTCAGTGGTAAACCATCTTATTTCGGCCGTGATAAATATACCAACAATCATTAAATCACATCAAAGTCCCTTCTTGTAAACCTCACGCTGCACCCTCTGTACCAAACACTATTACATTGATATTTGATATTTGATAGTAGTTAGTACTCTCTACTGTCTACACTCTACTACAATCAACTAACTACTGTCAACAACTACAGGTTCAGCCTCTCTGGTACCCGGCATGCCAATCAGCGCTGAATTTCCTTCAAATTGAACAAGTGGAAAAATATCCAAACAAATCATCCCATACAAAACAATCATAACAATCAACATTAAATCAAGATATAAACATTTAATATGGTTAAACTCAAGTCAGAGACTCTAGATGTTGGATACCCTGTCTACGGTGCCACTTTCAAAGACGACAATTCTCTATTAATCGCTGGTGGTGGTGGTGAAGGTAACAATGGTATCCCAAATAAGATTAGTATCCTATCAGTTAATGATATAAGTATTTCAAAAGATTCTGAAGCTAAAGCTTTAAAAATTCAAAATGAATTCGAAATTAAAGGTAAAAATGATTCTCCAAATGGTTTAGCTTATGCTAAAAATACAATTTTAATTGGTTGTAATGAATCTACTGAAAATATTAAAAAGGGAGAAAATAAACATTTAAGAAAGTTAAAATTGAATAAAGATGATAAAATTGAATTAGTCGATTCTATTAATTTAGAAAAGAATAAAGATCCAATAGAATATCAAAAATTAATCACTATTTCTAAAAATGGTAAAATTGCTGCTGTTGTTTATTCAACTGTTCCAAGTATTGTTAGAGTTATTGATCCAATTAGTTTGAAAGAATTATTCAATATTAAAGCTAAAGATGAAGTTAAAGATGTTCAAATTAGTGATGATGGTAATAAATTAGCTTATGTTACTAGTGGTACAAGACTTTATTTAATTAATAATATTGAAGATGAAAATGATAGAACTCCAATTGTTTATAATCATTATCCAAGAAATTATGAATTAACTAAAGTTAAATTTTCAAATTTAAATGATGAAGCTAAAACTTTAGCATTAGTTGTTGCTGTTAATTTAAAAAATAAACAAGGTATTTTATTATCTAAAGTATACCTTGCAAATGCTGATGAAATAAAAGAAGGTGAATTAAGAGAAATTGAACAAGATCCTGAAGAAGAAAAGAAAAAGAAAGAAGAAAAGGCAAAAGCTAAACCAACTTTTATTTTAAAACATAAAATTGCTAAAGTATTTGAAACTAAAGTTACTAAAATTACTGCTTTAGATGTTTCTGATTCATTAGTTGCTTGCGCTGGTAATGATAATTCAATCTTTATTCTTTCATTAAATGATTTTAAACTTTATTCTAAAATTAAAGAAGCTCATACTTTTGCAATTACAAGAGTTGCATTTTCTCCAAATGGTAAAAAATTAGCAAGTACAAGTGCTGCAAATACAGTTAATATTATTGAAATTCCTGATGATATTTCAAAATCTAGTTCAAATTTCTTAATTCAATTAATTGTTTTATTATTAGCTATTTCAATTTATTATTTTATTGAATTAATTCCATTAGAACAAAAACAAAAATTAAGTACTTGGATTATTTATTTAAATAATCCATTTTCATCTTCAGAATCTTTATCATTAGAAACTCCATTTACTGATAATGCTGAACCAACAGAAGAACCTTTAATAGTCTTATCAACTCAAGAAGATGAACAAATTACTAGTCTTTTAAGTGAAGTTGAAACTGAAGAAGCAACTCTTCTTGAATCAACTTCTACTACTGAAATATATACTGCTGAAGTTACTTCAATTAAAGGTGATTATGTTGAAATTGAAACAAGTTCAAACACAGTTGCTATTGATAAAGCTGAAGCAATGACTGTTGTTTTATCAGATGAAGAAATTCAAGCAATTATTCAAGGTGAAATTGCTAAAGCTGAAGCACTTGCAAAATCCTCACCAAATTCAGAAAGTGAATCAACTGAAACAACTGAAACAACTGAAATCTATACTGCTGAAGTAACATCAATTAAAGGTGATTTTGTTGAAATTGAAACAAGTTCTGATACTATTGCATTAGATAAAGCTGAAGCTAAAACTGTTTCATTATCAGATGAAGAACTTCAAGCAATTATTGAATCAAGAGCTTCAAGAAAGAATAGACATACCAATATTAAAAAAGTTCAGTTTTAATTGATTTTCATTGTTTGTTATAAGCATTTTCTGTTTTTCTATTTCTCTTACTGTTTTTATTGTTAAAATATCATCTTCATCCATTTCTTCTTTTTGTATACTTACATTATATCATACCTAAAATAAATAAATAAATATATTTTTCATAGAATATGTACATATCAACAATGGGTTATACGTTTGAAAAGAATTGATCATCTTCAGATTGTAGTTCTTCTGTCTTAAATGATTTATTTTCACTCTTTTGACTTATATTTATAACATCTCCTTGATTATTAGAATTAGTAACTAAATGTGTTGTTTCATTTTCATGATTAGATTCTTGTGTACTATCTAAAATAGTAATTTCTTCAATTTCTGTAACTTTGGGTATTTTATCGTCATCATTAGATTTCACTCTTCTTTTTAATGAAGATTTAGCTTTTTGAATTAAATCATTCCAATTTTCTTTATCATTTAAATTTTTTGAATTTACATGAGAATCATTATTGTTATTCTTTTTTATATTATGATGAGTATTTGTTGTATTGATCAAATTATGTTTAACTTTTAAAGAATTTTCATATTGCATTAATTGTTTTATTAAAATTTTTGAATTTTTTGGATTAACAGAATCACAATTTGCATTCCAAAGTATTAAATATTCTGTATATCTTGATTCTAATTCAGATCTTGTACCATTAGTTGGTAAATCTAATTTATTTAACTTTAATTTTAAATTTGATGTTGAAATTGATGAATAATTTAATTTTGTTAATTTTTTCATTTCAGCATTTGATTCTTTTGGTTGAAAATATGATGAAATTTCATTATTTGTGGTATGATAATTATTATTGTGTTGTAATATTATTGAAGGTGAAGAAGAATGTGAAAAATGTGATGATATTGTTGAAGAAGCTGTAGAAGGTGGTGTTTGTTTTGAGATTGATTTTGTTTGAGATTTATGAGTTATTGGATTTGTTAAACATTTATCAATATGATTATTTTGTAATTCATCAATTTGAAAATATTCATTACAAATAGGACATGGTGCCATATCTTCTCTTTCCTTTTCCTTTTTCTGTTTTTTGATTAATGTATCAATATTATTATTATTTGCCTTTCTTTTGTTTGATGTTTCTTCTATAATTACAACTTCATCATCATCAGAATCATCATTTTTAATTATAGGCACAGGTTTTTTCAATATTAGATTCTCTATAAGTACTTCTCTTACACCTTTATAACTTATAACTAGTTGTTCTAATAATATATTTCTTGAAAGTTGTGACTCTCTTAATTCTTTTGAACAAATTGGACATTGTGGTTTTTCAACAAGATATTTTCTAATACAAACAGAACAAAAAGTATGACCACAAGTAGTTAGCATAGGTGCTGTCAAAAACTCTTTACAAACATGACATCTTAATAAAGAGTCTATTTCATAAAGTTTGGGTATTGTTGTATCTTTGAAATCAGTTGGATCAGTTATATTACTAAGATCCGTCAGTATGTTATTCATGAGGTATTATGGTGTATTCTGTAGTGATAGATGGTTTTAATAAATAAGAAATGATCAAGGTTGAAAAGTAATAGCTCAACTTAGTGAATATTGGGTATATGATCTATGTAAATCTAATAGAAGTGATATTCAATATAGTCCAAAGAGTTCATTTGATGATTTTTGTGCAAAAAAAAAAAATAAAAAAACTGAATTCACGTGACAAAAAATAATGAAAAATTGTACTGACTTTAATAGAAGAAGATTTAAGATTTGAGATAAGGCATGGAAGCAAAAGAATCAATGGATTATGATTTATGGGTCCTTTGTCAGACATAATTTCATATTGTTAGAACAGCTCATTTATCATTAGATTCAGAATTCTGTTGTTGAAAGTTGAAATGTAACTAATACTAGTGAAATTACTTTGAGTATTAATGTTCTGGTAGCAAGTCACTACTACAACAACTAGTACAACCTCGTTGAATACTGTCTCATCACCATCATCACCAGACCCAGAAACCACAAGTCACATCAGATATGAAACCACGATCACAAACTCGTAACTCTGGCAACTCCTACTAAATTAAAAATTTTCGTGTCGCGTTTGTTTACTTTTCATCCAAATTTTGACGCGTTTCCAAAAAAAATTAAAGTAAAATTTCAAAATTTCATATTTTTTTTAATTTTTTTACCGCCCCAAAAAAAAATAAAGGAAAATAAAAAAATACACTTAAAACTTGATTTATCCTTTTAGATTTAATTTTGATTTTAATTATCATCATATTTAGAAAAAGAGACACGTTACAGAGACCACATATACATCACAAAGCCTTCATCAATCACAGTTATTTTTTTTGTCGTTCAGCTTATAAGAATCAAAGACCCAGTTTCTTCTTTTGAAAACTACAACGTAACCATTAAGAATCCAAATTCAAGATCTTTGATAGATATATTGGGAAAATGGATCATAATCAAGATTATAACTCAAATATAATCAGATCTTTGACATCTGTATATTTACCTCCTCCTCCAGCTTCTCATCAATCAAATATTAATCAAAATTTAACAAACTCAAGGATTAATCAAAACGTTAATATTTATTCTGACATGGTATCTCAATCTCATTCTTTAGCTTCAAAACCTTTGTTAGTAATGAAAAAGACACCAAATCAAACAACTAGAAAGAGTTCATTTTCAAGTAATGAAGAAAATCAATTACCTTTAACAACACCTCCTCATTCAATTTCAAGATTAGAGAATAATTTAAATACAAACAATTATAATATGGATTCTAAACCTTTAAATAATAAGAAACAATCTTCAAAAATTGTACAAACTCCAACTATTGCCTCTGGTAGAGCAAATAAAAAATCAAAGAAACCTTTATTATCACCACAATATTCTTCTCCTTCAACTAATCCAAATGAACAATTAGTATCATCTTCAAAGAAAGAAACTTCAAAACCTCCACAACCATCTTTTACAAAAGTTGCAAAACAATCTTCTTCTAAAGCAAATAATATTACAAATACTATTCAAGAACCATTTGTTTTACCTTCTCCAAGAAGAATGCCAAAAATTGTTTATGATCAAGATTCAAAACCTCCTTATTCATATGCTACTTTAATTGGTATGGCAATTTTAAGAGGTGAAGATAGAAGATTAACTTTATCTCAAATTTATCAATGGATTTCAACAACTTTTAAATATTATAGTCGTGCTGATACTGGTTGGCAAAATTCAATTAGACATAATCTTTCTTTAAATAAAGCTTTTATTAAAACTAATAAATCTTCTGATGGTAAAGGTCATTATTGGGAAATTGTTAAAAATCATGAAATGCAATTTATTAGAGGTAAATCTTCAAAGAAAAATTTAACTCAATATGAAGTATCTGTTACTGATAATGATTATGATGATTATGATAAATCTAAAAAAATTACAACTGATTCAAAAACTAAAGTAAGAGAAAAGAAGAATATTAATCGTAATGAAGAAGAAGGTGACGATGAAGATGATGATGAAGAGGAAGAAGAATCTGAGGAAGAAGTTGATGATGATGATGATAGTGATTATGAATCTGATCAAGATAATCATACACAAGTTATTGATGATGTTTCTAAAACTCCAAAATCACAAATTAGATCAGTTGATTCTAATTTAGAAGAAAGACCTTCTTTAAGAAAATCACATACAGCAATTGGTCTGCAAAGATTTACTTTAAGAGAAGAACAAAGACAAAATAGTTTAAATTATTCAAGTGATGAAGAAAATTATTATCATTCAAATAATTCAAATATTCCAAGAAAAAAATTACAAACAAAATCAGTTTCAGCTGGTAATAATGGTTCTTTAACTAATGATAGTATACCTTCATTAATGGCTCCAAATACTAATTGGGCTGCTTCTGCTAGTGGAGAAAGAATAATTTTTGGTCAAAATAAACCTTATGGTGCTTCTCCAAATATTAAAGAAAATAATAATGGTAATCAATTTTTCCGTTCAAATTATACATCATCATTTAGTTGTAATACTAATTTTGAATTATCTCCATTAAGAAGACAAGAAACAGGTCCATTATTAGAACCATTAACTCCATCATCAAGATTGGCATCATTTTCAACAAATAATATGAATAATAATGATACTTTATTACCATCAATAAATCAAATTTTATCATCACAAACTGATATTGATGACTCAATGAATGGTGAAATTAGTAATAATACTGATAATCATCATATTAATGAACGTGTCATTATTAATACCAATAGTTCACCACAATTTGTTTCTATACATGAAACACATAATATTGAATCATTACCAATGATTTCAAACATGGTTGGTAACAATATGAATTCTCATAGTGCAAATGCTTCATTTACTACAGCTTCTTTAACACAATCAACAAATGCTTCTTTAAAGACTCCATTAAAGAAAGCTATTTCACATAACTTTTCACAACAAGCTTCATTATTAAATCCATCATCAACAACATCAAATAATCAAACAAATAATTTCTTAACAAATTCAACACAAACAAATCATTTTTACAATTTTTTAAGAACACCAACAAATGCAAGAACACCAAATTCAAATTCTATTGCAAGAAAGTTTTGGAATTCACCATCTTTTCTTGATGATTTTTATACTTCACCAAGTATTCCAAGAAATCATAATAAAGAAGATGAATATCATAAAGGATTTTTATATGGATCACCAAATAAAAGAGTTTCAGAACGTAAACAATATTATGAAAGTACAGGAATTTCAGATTTATTTGGTGTTGATATTTGTTCAGTTGTTAAAAGAGCTGTTGAAAGTTGTAATGATGTTAATAAATTAAGAGATGAAGAAGTTACAGAATCTGAAACAAAAGATTCAGAAGAAGGTGCTACTACTGATGAAGATATAAATTGATTTAATACTTTATAGAATTCATTGTTTATTGTTTTTTATTGTTATTATTATTATTGGGGAAAGAAAGATAAGAAATTTGTTTCTAATCTTTATTGTTCATAGTGATTGTTTTCATTAGGGGTTTTGGTTCACTTTATTTAAACAATTGTCTTTATTATTCAAGGTATTGGGAAGGTTTTACTCGTTGTTGGTTTTTTTTATATTGTTTATTTTTCACTTCACTTCACTTCATCTTATATTATATTTTTATCATGTTATTATTTTTTACTATTTATATTTATGGATTGGTTTAAATAACTTGTCTGTATATTTAGATTGTTATTTTTTATTTTGAGTGTATTATAGAAAACATTAATTGATTTTTATCATTATTATGAATCCTTTTTTTTACTTTATACAAACTGGTATTCTGTATTTTTATTTTATATATTTATTGATCAGATATATATATATATATGATATCTCTTATTTGAAGCCATAAATTAGTGTAGTATTAATTATTATTAGTTTTTTTTTTTTTTTGATCAGTGATTTCTATAAAATATACCAACTGTAAATAAATATTGATTAATCAGAACTGGCACAACCTCTGCAACCACAATTCATACATTCTGTAAATTTATTATTTGCATTCTTTTCAAGAGTAGCTTTGGGTACTCTACAAATACAGGTACCACCATTATTAGTATCAACTGCTTGAATACATTTAACACAACATAAATGTTCATAACCTTGCTTTTTCCATTTAGCAATTAAATTTCCATCAACTACTCTTTGCTTTATTAGCCAATCATATAACTCTTTTGATATTAGTTTCTTTTTATAATACATATCATAGATATATCTTGACTTTTGATGTGTGATTCTAAATATTTCCCATGTTGTTTCGTTCTTATTTTGTGCTTTTGATAGTTTCTTTACCTGTAGATCTTTCAATTGTTTATCAAATGAATCAAGAGTTTGTTTGATAAGTTCATATCCTTTTGGTGTTTTTCTATTTGTCTTTATTTTAGGCATTCTTACTATGTTGTTATTCTTTCAAAAAGATGATTAATCTCAGTTAAAGTGGTTGATATGAAAGTAATATGATAAAGAAGTTAGTGATGATGTTTACTTTTAATTTCATAATAATAAATTTTTTTCATAATAAAAATTTGTAAAAAATAAATATTCAAAAACAACAATTAAAATTGGACTGAAAGGGTTGAAAAGAGGTTTACATGGTCTATTAAACCGCTACTTAATCACAATACTAAAAATATAACTGTTTGATCATCAAATAACTACAAAAAATGCTAAAAAAAAACCAACGATATTTCACCACAAAAAGAAGCGACACCAGCAGGATTTGAACCTGCGCGGGCAGAGCCCAAAAGATAACTAGCAGCTTAAAAATTACAAACAAATTTTAAAAGGTTTCGAGTCTTCCGCCTTAACCACTCGGCCATAGTGTCAATTTTATCAAGATTTTGGCCGTTCTTGAGATATGTCATACACGCGAAAAATGGTAGAATTTTCACGGGTTTTGGCAGAATTTTGGTGTGTCAATAATTATTATACTACATGAAGAATAATTAATTACAAGTTATTTTAATGCAAATTGTGTATATATGTTAATTAAATATTAGAATCTATATATTAATCTATTCCATATCTTCATCTTGATCATCTTCTTCTGCAGATGATGAATCAGATTCCGAATTGGATAATGCAGTTTCAATTTTCTTTGATGTAAACCATTCCCCATCTTGGTCTTCTTCTTCATCAACAATTTCATCATCTGATTCATTATCAGATGGATCTGCTATTATAGCATCTTCATCATCTTCTCCAGTATTACTTTCTTTTGCTGTAGATGATAAAAATAAGTATGAATATTCGTTATCTTTTGAAACTCTAACAAAATCTTTAGCAATTCTTGCTATAAATCTTTGAATACCTCTTAATGAACTTGTAAATTCATGTTTATGAGTATTAATATATTTACCATGAGCTGAAATCAAAGCTTTTACCCATAATAGATTAAATTCAATATGATGTGAAGTCATTGCAATTGATGAAATAAAACCTAATAATCTGTTAACGTACATCACTGGTAAATCATTAGCAATTAATGTTATATCATTTGTTGGTACAGTTTCATATACTTGATGTATTAAATATGTTTCATTTAGTCTAAATGCCATTGCTAAAGCATTCATATAACTCTTTTCTTTTAACATTTCTAATACTGCTTCAGGTGTAACATCAACATCTAAATCAAATGGATCAAAAATTACTGAATCATCAACTGAATATATTTGAATACCTTCTGTAGTAGATGCAGCAAAAGAAGCAGCAGTTGGAGAAAATTGTATAGATGTAACTCTAATTTCTGGTCTTGTCTTACGTAAAGATGGATCACCACCACGCTTTGAACCTGGTAATGAATTATCAATACGATCTTCTAAATCTGAATTTTCACCATCTCTATCTATTAAATCTAATGATCCAGCATCTGTTAATCTTGAACTGTTCAATAATTCTTGTGTACCATCTAATTCCATATTTAAAGAAACAGTATATCTTCTTAATAAAACTTCATTTGGAATATCATAAATACAGATAGAATTATTATTACCACCAGCTGCCAATGTTAAACCATCAAAACTATAATCTATTGTTGTGAAATGTTTAGATCTTGCTGAATTTTTAGATGTAAATCTATCTGTTAAATATCTTCCTGATAATACATCTTTACGAACATCAATATTACCTGTTTGTTTAGCATCTTCAATATTCCAAAATTGAATTTGACCACTTAAAGTTGATACAGCAACTTCTAAACAATCAGGTCTCATTGCAATAGCTAAAACATCAGAATGAATTTCAAAAGGTTCAGTATGAGTTGAACGACCAAACATTGCCCAAACTCTAACAGTTTTGTCCCAACTTGCACTTGCTAAAACACTATTTTCTGAACCAAAAGATAAACAAGAAATTGGACCTTCATGACCAGATAGAGTATCAACTAATTGAGCAGTTTGAACTGACCAAACATAAATATCATAAGTATCTTCTGAAGCTGCACAAACAACTTCACCACTTGGATCAACAGCTAATGAATTAAATTTAATTCTTTCAGTTGCAGTAAAAGTTCTAAAATTACGATACCTTATTAAATCCCAAGCTTTAACTGTACCATCAAGAGAAGCAGAGAATAAAACTTGACCCTTTTTAGCAAATTTAACAGCTGTAACTGAAGATGTATGTTCTTCAAATGTACTTAAACAAAAACCTGAAACAACATCCCAAATTTTGATTTTACCATCATCTGAAGCAGTTACAACTCTTGAACCATCTGGTGAATAAGCTAATGTATTTGTTGAATCGAAATGACCTTGTTGTTTTAAAATATATGATTCTGATTGCCATTCATAAACTAATAATTGACCAAGTTTTGAAGAACCAAAAGCTAACCATTCACCAGTTTTATTTATATGAACAGTATTAACTTCATTTTGACCCATACTTAATTGTTGAATTAAATTAAATTCTGGTAATTCATATAAACGAAATTCACCATTTGAAAATCCAACAACTAATAAATTTGATTCTGGATGAAAAGCAGAACATTTAACTTTATGATCTGAAAAGAAGAAATTCTTTTTCGTTATTCTCCAACTCATTTTTGATTGATCAACTTCTGATTCTGAATCTGAATCTTCTTCATCATCAGATTCTTCTTCTGGTCTCTTTGTATATTCCCATTGGAAAAGAGCACCATCTTTACTAACTGTATATATTATTTCTTGATTTGATGAAAAGAATGCATTTATAACTGTATCTCTATGACCAGCAAAGGTCATTTGAACTGATTTTTCTTCTGATTCTAAAGAAAATATTCTTGAAGTTAAATCTTTTGAAGTTGAAATAAAGAATCTTGAATCACTTGACCAATTAATTGAAGTTACATCAGCAAAATGACCTGCATAAACTCTATGACGAATAAATGGAGCAAATTGTCTATCTTCAGTATAATCAGGAGTTTTCCAAACTTGAATAAATCTACCACAGGCAATAGCAAAATAATGTGAATCAGGAGTAAATTTTAAATCATAAACTTTTTCTTTAAAATTGAAATGATGTAAAACAGTTCTTGATTTAAAATTAACTAATATAGCTCTTCCATCAACATCAACAGATAATAATAAAGTTTCTTGTTTATTCAAAGCTATTCTTGAAACTGATTTTCTATGTTCATAAGGGAAAGTGAAAGATTTATTATTGACAAGGTCAAAACATGTAACTCTATTACCAACAGGACTCAATAGTTTTGTACCATCATCTGTAAATACTAGATTACCATTACTATAAACAGTACCCAAAAGATTAGATAACTATATAAAATTGTTAGTATTCTGCTAATAACTTATACCATAAACAATAGAGTAAACCAAGAACATACCTTAAAGTCGGATCTCATGGTTGAATTATAGATTTAAAATGTAGTTTTAATATATTAATTCTAATTTAAATATGTATTTTACCTTATATAAATTTTTCACTTTTTTTTTTTTTTTTTAAACCTCATCAGCTACCCTGAAAATTTATTTATAATTCTATAATTCTTTCCTGTTAGTTTAATAGAAGTAGAAGGATTAATAGATACTTACATCACTAGTCGCAATGTCGAATATGTCAAGCAAGGTGCTGAACATGAAGGTATGTCGATAGTTTGGATGGTTTTCACTGGATTTTATTGGTGTGTTTTTAAGATCCTTTACACAAAAACCATATAGAGTAACAACAAGTTAAGAAACTAACACAAATTATAATTATAGTTCATGCAAAAGGCAGCTGTTAAAGAAGCTCAAATCAAGGAAGAAGAAACTCAAAATAAACTAAGAGATTTATCAGAGTGGAAAACATCATCAGCAGAACAACTTAAAGCTAAAGCTAATATTAAACCAAAAGTAATATCAGTTGGATATTCAACAATACAAGAACAAAAGAGTACAACACCAATAATAGGTAGAAGAGTATTTGGAGCTAAACCAAAGGAAGATGATGAAACTAAAATAGATCAAAATGTTAAAGATTTAGGATCTATGTGGGGGAAACAACAAAAGGAAAATACTAATATAAATTCAAGTGCTACAAAGAGAAAATTAGAACCTGATTTAGATCCTGATAGTGATTTAATATCACTTAATGATTATGATGATGATGATGATAGATCAACACCTTCTAAAAAGAAGAATAATAAGAAGAAGAGAAAATCTCATTCATAAAGTTTATAAACCTACAAGCATAAATAAATAAATAAACGTAATATATTATAACTGTAGTAGTCTATTTCTTTTTCTTACTTTGTTTATTCTTATTTTTACCATTATCATCAACTAAACCAGCTTTTACAATTGCATCTCTTGCAGTTGAATTTATATGTTTAAATCTATCAGGACCAATATGAGTACCACCAAACCATCTACTAACAACAACCATTACATTCCAAACATCCATTATACTTAACAAATGTAATAATCTACCACCAGCAGCAGTTTCACCATCATCATCACAATCTTGAACTCTTGTACCATCTTTATTTTGAATTCTCCAAGCTGTCATATTATGATTAGATCTTGAAACTTTTCTATCATATTTTAATAGAGTAAATTTTTCAAACATTTCTTCTTCAGAATCAAATTTTCTAACAAATGCAACAAAAGTTGAACCTCTATCAGTTACAGGATCAGATATTGTCCAACCTTCTAAATAATTTGTAGGTTCATTATTAATATTATTAAATTCAGAATCATTATTTGAATTATTTGTTAAAGAATCATCATCTTCTTCAATATATAAAATCCCATCAAGTTCAGTTAAAAAATCAAAAATACAAACACTACCTTCAATGAAAATTGAATCTAATACTTCATCAAATAGAGTTAATAGATATTGATCATCATGACCATTTGATCGTACTTGTAATATATGAGGTTTTTCAAATTCTGGATAATTCTCTGGAAATGACATTCTAACTATAAATTCTTCATGAAGAGGTATTTTCAAATCTATTAAATTATCATTCATTCTTGTTAAGTTTTCTGGATATATAGCTTCTATAGCATCCAATTCATCTTTTAAATCTTCAGATATCTGCATTTTTAGTTGTCTTTTGTGAGTAATTGTATTTATCTAAAGAGCGAGATATTAATTTTTTCAAAAACTTTTTCAAAGAAACTTTTTACAACTTTTCAGCAACTACCTTCTTAATATAATTGAAAGTAATCAATGGGATATAATGATCAATCTAATTTAGAATATGATCAGATTATTAAAGAATATAGTACAGGGTTTTTTAAACAGATTTTAAAAGTTGATGAGATTACAAAAGATAAAGAGTCATTATTATTTATTAAAACAATTGAAAACAATGAATTAAAGATTAAATTTACTTTAAATGGTTGGAAAATTATTGAATCTAATAATGAAGACTCAAATATTAATGAATATTTTGAAACTTTTGAATCATTAATGATGAAATTAAGTTCTAATTTTCAACAAAAGTTTCATAATAATCTATTTGAAAAACTATCAAAAATATCTACATGATCAATAAATAAATATTATAAAATTAGAGATTGAAAAAAGATATATACAATAAGGTAGGAACTAGTATTAAAATGAATGTTAACAGCGAGTATGGAATAATAGATATGAATATTTCTTTTCAAAATTAAAATTAAAAGGTTGATACATTGAAAAAATATAAAATAGTAAGGGGTAATATAAAAAAAAGCAGACATTATCATCATCATAATTATCATCATGTAAAGAATAAAAAAAGAAGATTGGTGTTTCATAAAGTAGTAAGAACATGACAGAAGGAAAAAGAAGGGTTTTGAAATAAAGACATTTCTCTATAAAATCATATAAGTTTTTTCTTTTAAAATGTGGTTGTTTAATTATTAAGCAAAGTTAAAGAATTTAAGCAGCTGGAGCAGGAGTAGTTTTAGCTGATTTTTCAGCAGCAGCAGCTTTTTCAGCTTTCTTTTCAGCAATTTCTTCAGCAACTTCTTTTTCAGCTTTTTCTTCAGCTATTTTTTCAGCTTGTCTAACATTTTTATAAATACCAACTCTTTTTGGAGTTTTATTATAAGTAGTTTCACCAAATTCATTTAATTCTTCCTTTTCTTTCATAACTGATTCCCAAGTTGACTTCTTTTTATAATGTTGAGGGTTTTTCTTTTCATCATACATACTTAAACTCATTGCACCTAATAATAAAGCAACAGAGATAAATTGAGCATACATTCTGCATTGAACAATTTTTTGAGCTTTAGTCATATACTTATCTTTATCAACAATGACCCAAGAACCATATAGAGAACCAGCCCAAGCACCAATAATAATTTTATACTTATTATTTAAAACACCTTGTAAAATCTTATCACTAAGAGGTAAATTTGACCATTCTTTATGTTCAGCTAATTTTCTTTCATATTCATCTTTAGAATATAATTGTCTATCAAAATGATTTGAACTTTCTTCAGCAAAGATAGTAGTAAAAACAGTTGGAGGAGAGATAAATAAAGCAGTTTTAATTGAATAAGTCATTCTCTTGTAAATTTGAGGATATTTAACTTTTGTAAATTTGAAAAGACCTAGAGAGATACCAAGACCAAGAGCCAAACCTTTAAGACCACCAGTCATAGTGGCATAGTTATGAGCATCGACTTCTTCATCAGTTAATAATTTCATTGTAGCTTAATTTATAAATTTTTTATTGTGATGAATAGCAAAGTTTTTCGAAATTTTAAAGTGGAATCTGAATGGTTTAAATACTCAAATTTTTCAAAGACCGAAAATGTTTATTTTGAGAGAATCAGCTGGTTTGAATTTTTTGGAGGGATTTGAGTTGTTGTTTTTGGTGATGGTGATGTTGGAAGGTGAAGCTGGTGAAGAGATAATGGTATGTACACTGGTTGATGTCACTTTCGCTGTTCCTTATTGTTTATTGTTCCAATTTGAAAAAAATTGTTTTTGGGGTGTAAGAATTTTTCAAAAGTAAATAAGGTCTCAGCCAATAAGAATTGATTACACTTGATTCCGAGAACTACTGTTGTTTAATTTATAATGATATTCAATTCTTCTTCTTACTATATACAACTTTACCATTTGGTAATACTAATTTATCACCATTTGCTGCTTGTTTCTTCTTTTTCTTTGTAGCCATTGAATTATCTTCACCATTAAATTCATCTAATCTCATTATTTTGGGTTCTTTAATATCTCTTGTTAAATCAATCTTTAATCCATTTAATAAATTACCAATTGTTAAATTCCAAATACTAATTGGTAATTTAAATAAGAAACTATCAATAATTCTTGGTTGAATAATATCATCTTCACCAATTTTAATTAAATTAATTTGTCCATCATTATTAATCTTATGGAAAACACCATCAATTCTAACAACAAAAATTTCATCTCTATATTCAATCTCTTGTGTATCAATCATTGTACCAGCTGCATTCTCTGTAATACCATTCTCTTTTAATCCATTTCTATAATTAGCAACTTGTTTTAATTCTGTAATTAAATTAATAATTCTCTTTTTATCTTGATTATATTGAATTTTTAAAATTATATAATGACCAATACTAATAATTAAATAAAGGAAAATTAAAGTAAATAAGAAACTTGGTTTAAATTTAATGAATTGAAATCTATTCTCTTTATATTTTGGGAATCCAGTTTTTAAATAATAATCATATCTATCCTTTCTTGATCTAATAATTGTATTAATTAAACCTAATAATTCATATCTCTTTTGAGTCTTTTTTGTCTTCTTTTTAACTTTATCTGGATGATATTTTTTACTTAACTTTCTAAATTGTTTACCAAATTCTTGAATTGATGCACTCTTATCAATTTGAAAGAATTTATAAAATGTCATCTCTGGTCCATATAATTGTTGTAATTCATAATTAACTTTAAATATTTCTTGATCTTCAACACTAAATGACCAAATCGAACTGATCAAAAAGGCTAAAAAGAACCAATTCTGTAACTTCATGATTGCTTCAGATGCTTCAGATTATTAGAAACAGAACAGAAACAATAATTTAACAAAACTTATTCTAAAAACTGAAAAACTTTTCTAATTTGTTGATTTTTTAAAATTTGACACGTCAAAAAAAAAAAAAAAAAAAAAAATATCAAATCGAATTTTTTTGCCTTTATAAAATTTCTTTACTTTATAATTTTACTTTTGATTTATTCAAATATTCAAATTCAAATTCAAAGAGATATATTGATATTCATTTTTAAATTTTATTCAATCACCAACACAAAATGCAGTTTGTTAGATTACATAACGCCAAAGTTTATAAAATACTGAAATTACATCATTGTATAGTAATATTTCTTTATTTTACTTTATTAGCAAGATTATTCATTTTATTACCAATTGTTTCAATTAAATTTTTACCTGGTGGTATATCAGAATATTTTAATAATGTTATATTAATTATAAATATATTTGAAATCATTTTAAGTTTATTAAAATTAATTCCAATTGAAATTTCAAAAATTTTATTAAAAAATTTTATACCAATTTATATGACAAAAATTATACTTCATTATAAATATGATATTGATGAAAATAAATTATTATTACATCCAATTTATTCATTTTTAATCTTTAGTTGGTCAATTGATGGATTAATTAATTATATTTATTATTATATTAAATTAAGAAATTTAGGTAAAATTAAAAATTATAAAAATTTAATTAATTTTAGATGTTATTTAAATTTATTATTATTTTTAATAAATTCAATATTAGAATTTTTATTAATGTTTTTATCATTACAATTATCAACAAATATTTTTAATAACAAATATTGGAATTTAATTTTAAAATTAATTTTACTTTTATTTATTCCAACAAAAATTTTATTATTTAAAAGATTATTCATTAAATATTTTAAATTAGAAACTTTTATAAAAATTGATTAATCTCTTCAATTATTTTATTTGCATATTTTTTACGTTCATCTTCATCTTTTATATTTGAAATTTCTTGTTTAGATAATTTTAATTTATTAATTAAAAGATTTAAATCAATCATATTTTCATTAATATCATTTGTAGTTTTATTTATATTTTCATCATTATCATTGTCGTCATCATTATCATTAGTATCACATATCCAACTATTAGTTTGAAGAATTTCTTTTATTCTATCAATACCAACTCTTTCATTAAATTCATTTTTACCAATTTGATTAAAATTTATAATTTCAATCATACCATTTAATTCTTCATTTTCAACATAATCATCAAATATTGAATCATCAATAACAACACCAATAACAAAATATTCATTTTCTTCATTAAGATCATCATCATTAAAATTTAATTGACTCTCTAAAATTTTATTTAAATTTTTTATTGTATTTTCTATATTCATATCTTTATTAATCATCACTATTATACCACCAACTATATTACGAATTTCATCCCAATCATCTGATACAAAAGATTCAGTCCATTCATTTAAATTTAATACATTATCATTATCAAATTCATCAATCCAACAATGTAGATGATATGAATTATATTTTGTATTAATATCAATTTCATGAATTATTCCATTATGTTGATTTGTTTCAGGTATTTCTTTTGGTAATGAATGTAATTTTTCTAATAATGTTAATTTCTTAGATTTTGAAGGACCAATAATCATAAATCTATCTCTTGTCTGTATATCTGACATCTTTATTATTGGTCTTGAGTGTTTAGTAACCAATTTATTATGTTGGTTATTATTCGTTGTGTTTTTTTTTTTTATAAAAACTACTTCTACAAATTACTACTACTACAATTTGAACAAAATGAATTACAAATGATTTATGCTTTATATATTTATACCATTCAAAGGGAGGATTACTATTAACTATACAACAAAACTCCAATAGATCCTTAATTTGATACAAGGCCACCATCAACAATGATTGATTGACCAGTAATATAAGATGATTTATCACTTGCTAAGAAACTAACTAAATTAGCAACATCTTCAGGTTCTTCACCTCTACCTAATGGAATACCAGCTACATATTTCTTTAAAGATTCACCTTTAGCAGCACCTGTAACTTCACTCATTCTAGAATCAATCAAATCCCACATTGGTGTTAAAACAATACCTGGACAATAAGCATTAACTGTAATTTTATCTTTTGCTAATTCTTTTGCAGCTGTTTGTGTTAAAGCTCTAACAGCAAATTTAGTAGCTGAATAAGTACCTAATAATTCCATACTTTGATGACCAGCAATTGAACATGCATTAATAATTTTACCTGGTTGTTTTAATTCTTTAAATTTATTTGCAGCTGCTTGAATACCAAATAAAACACCACCAATATTAATATCTGTAATCTTTCTAAATTCAGCTTCTGTAACTTCTAATAATAATTGAACTTGAGCAATACCTGCATTATTAACCATAACATCAAATGATCCTAATTTTTTATAAGTTGTTTCAACTGCATAAAATATATCATCTCTTTTACTAATATCACATGGAATATAAATTGCTTTATTACCATAAGTATCAATAAGTTCTTCAACAGTTTGTTTAGCTAAATCCTCTTGTACTGGTAAATCTGCAATAGCTATTTGATAACCATCTTCTGCTAATTGTTTGGCAATAGCTTTACCAATACCTCTTGCACCACCTGTAACTAAAGCTGTTTTCATAGTCATTTTTGTTTAATTATTCGTTAATTCGTTAATTCGTTAAAGTCTTTAATATTCAATAAAACATTAAAGAGAATCAGAAGATGTCACCTCTATTTATATATTTTTATTTTTTGGTTGTATTATTGTGATGGGCTGTTAAAATTAAATCATAAACCATAAATCATAAACCATCTGATTATAATACCGAGCTATTAACTATTAACTAAAGGAATTAGAAAAGATGACAGAATGACAGGTAAGGTGACAATCAACAAGGTCATCATGCTGATATTGCTTCAGGGTTTAGTTTTAGAAACCCTAAACGTATCTCATTGTGACTGGTTGCTCTTTGTTTCTGGAATTTCTATTCGGTCCATACTCCATATTTCATTGAACTAAGTTTAAGTAACAAAGTTTGTTGGTTCATGATACGTTGGTAAGTTAGTACGTTGGTACCAGCTGGTATTTGATGAACCTCTGCCAAATACTAGTCGAGTAGTCCTAACTCCTAAGTCTTAATTAAATGATAAACAACGGCTATATTCTGTAATATTATCCCACTCTTGTCCCACACATTTCATAATTTATCCGTCTTGAAAAGATTAATTTAATTGACTACAATGTTCAATATTCAATCATTATCCATTTATATATTAACACTTTAGCAATAGTCTATTAAAAATCTTTATAAAAACAATATAACAAAAACTAACAATATATTACACAAACCTCATTAATTATAATTATAATTTCCCCAAAAATAAATTAGATAAATATTCAAACTTTAGCAAAAATCTTAAAAGATTTATTTAAAGTATAATATCTTGATGCTAACCAAAATAATGCAGCAGCAGCTTCAATAACTCCAATTACTAAAACTAATGTATTATAACCTGATCCATCACCAATAATTGAACCACCAATTGGTAATGTAATTAAAATACCAAATGCATTAATAAAATAAACTGTACCATATCTTTTACCAAAATCTTCTGCTTTACTAATTTGAGCACAACAAACTGGTGTTAATGCAATTGTTGAACTTGAAAAGAATCCATATAATCCTGCAAATATAAATAAACCTGATCTTGAATTTCCAAATGGTAACCAAATAACTAATATTAATATTGAACACATAATTACAGATGCAGAAATAACATTAAAACTACCAATTCTATCACCAAGATAATTTGGTAAATAACGACCTAAAATACCACAACCATTTAATGCAATTGTAACCATAAATGAATCAGATTCTGAAAATCCTCTATTTAAAGCATAAGATGATAAATATGAAACTGCTAATAATAAAGAAAATTCACTTAAAAAAATTGCAATTGTTAAATATAAAAATCTCATTTCATGAATTAAATCTTTTAAAACAAATGATTCTTTAAAAACATCAATTTTACTTGTACCAACAACAGTTTTAATAATTCTATTTTTAACAAAGAAACAACTAATACCAGTACAAATTAAACTAATAAATCCTAAAACTCTCATTGACCAAACAAAACCAATTTTTGGAAATAATTGTCTTAACATTAATGGCCAAACAACACCACCAAGTGAACCACTAATAAGTGCAATTCCTAAAGCTGTTGCCTTCTTTTTATAAAACCATTGAGAAATTGAACCAATTGTTGTAGTCATTAAAAAACTACCACCAATACCAAGAACAACACCTGTTGCTAAAACAAATTGATAAACAGTTGTACAATTTGCAGTTGCAAAGAAACCTGCTGTTGTTAAAACTGAACCTAAAATCATTGGAATTTTTGAACCATTAAAATCAAAAATTGGACCAGCATAAATACCACCACCAAAACAAAAGAATAAATAAATAGAGAAAATCCAACCAATATTACTAATACTTTCATTAACTAAAATATGATCTGTAACATAAGCTTGAATTGGACCAATTGAATTTAAAAATCCAAAATTAATTAAACAAGCTAAAAATGAACCAAAAACAACTAACCAAGCTTGTAATCCACCATCAGGGAAATCTTCTTCATCATTATCAACATCATAAATTTCATTATTATTAGCTCCACTGATTGAATCTTGAGTAATACTATCAAAATGATGTTCCATATTTGCAGATGTAACAGAGATAATTGGGTTGATATCTTCATTTGAATCATCCAAGTTAGTTGGATCAACAGTACTTGATTTTCCAATTGATCTACCAATACCTGAACTTTTACCATGATTGATGATCATGTCATCAAGTTTGAAATCTTCTTCTTTATCTCTTTTAAATTTGGCAGGTTGAATAACCAAACCTGTGACTCTTTCTGGACCAGGAATTAAAGCAGACATTTTATGAATATAGTTGTATGAAATATAATTATTGTTCTTTGATTGATAAAAGACTTAATTTACTGTCTGACTGATCTCTTCTAATATAACAGTTTCTTTTATTAATAGATTGAATAATTTATTGTTTTGTTTGAAATTTCTAGTTCTGTAATCTACTTTCCAGTTTTCAACTTTTCAGTAATAAATTCCGATGACTATTATTTTTTTTTATTTAACCTGCTGATTAACAAAATAGAAAGAATAAAGTAAAGGATAATGCAAAAATTGAGGTGACTTTCTATTATATTTATATTCAATATTGAAATAGTAAAATTAATTAAGAAAATTTTTTCTTTCATCAGCTTTTTTATTTAAAAATGAATTAAGAAATGACAGTTATTACTTCTTTGACCGACGGAGCGCGGAACCGTACCGCAGGGACCGTTGGAAATTACACCTTTAAAATGAAGAATTTTCACTAAAAACACGTTGATAGAAATAATGAAATTGTATACCTAATAAGGGTCTATTATTCTGTTTATATGGTTCTAAAAACGTTTTTCATCACTTAAGTTCAAAAGAACATCAAAAAAATTTATAGATTCTGTCACTCATAATTTCCGGACAAATGAGATTCAAAGAGGCAAAAAAGAAATGGACGAGACCGGAGTCGAACCGATGACCTCTTGCTTGCAAGGCAAGCGCGCTACCAACTGCGCTACACGCCCTTGAATCTTTTGTAAAAATCTGTGCACAGTATATACTGTGACCCACTTTTTACCCGGATTTGTTGCCCCTACCAGGTCGTGGAGCGTTAGTTAAAGTAATTATATTCACATTATTTCATTCAATTATGTACTAAATATGTGTTTACAGTTTCTATAAACCTAGTTGTTCAAATATTCGTTATTTGTTATAATATAATAATTTTTTTTTCTTAATGTTGATCTTTATTTGTTCAATGAAAGATCAGAAACTACTTCATAATGATAAGTACTTTATACAAAACTATGTTTAAACAATAATCAATTAGCTGATCTCGAAGTATCTACTATAAAAATTAAAAGTTTAATTAAAGTTTATTCTATCATCAATGCATTATAATATTTATACAGTTTGATTATATGATTATTCTCTTTTAAAAGTTGGGAATTGAAGACCATGGAAACCTTTATATTGATTCTTTTCTGGTGATTTCCAACCATCTAAAACTGAATCATCAGTAATCTTATAAACTTCAATACCTAGTGGTCTACAACAATCAACCATATCAACTTTGGTTTCAACAGTATCATCACCTTCACCCCAATCCCAAGTACTTAAATCACCACCTGGACAAGCAGAAATAGCACATAAAAGATCAACTTCTGCAAAGAATTCAAAATAATCACCTGGAACAGCTGGACAAGTTTCCATATAATATTGACCATTTTCATTTAAACCTGTAACTTGAAAAATGTTTAAAACATCATGAACATCTGATTCAATACCACCGAATGGAATAATTGATCTATATAAATTTGAATGACAATGGAAATCATTAGTTTCACCACTTAAAGCATAATCAACATAACCATCACATCTTGTACCTAATAAATCATGAACATTTTTGATTTCTAATCTATCTCTAATTGAATCACCAGTAATTGTAAGTAAAGGTCTTAAATAAGGTAAATTTGACCATAATCTATCATATTTACCAACATGAGATGATTGAAGTTGTCTAGTTCTTGAAGCCCATAAATGTTCTCTAAAATTATCAGCATTCCAAACATTAAAATCACAAACTTGTGGACCTTCAGGTGTTGAAATTCTAACAATTGAACCAGCTGGAACTTTCCATGCTTTACCTGATCTAATTGGACAAATATCTTTATGAATTAATTCTCTTGCTTTAGTATTAGCAATTTTATCATAAAAAGTTTTATCAACATCTAAAATTGAACCTTTAGTTGGTAAGTAAGCAGGTTTTGGATTCTTTGTTGGTTGATATACAGGTTTAGTACTAGAAGACATTATCACTAAGTGTTTTTAACAAATTTAAAAAGGAATCAAGATTAAAAATTCAATGAGGTGGAAAACTTTACTATTTATGAAAAAAAATCTTTGGGTTCATCAAGATTCGGAGCTCGTCAACCGCTTTTAACAATAAGCACCACAGCACCACTCTCAATACAGACATATATTCGCTATCTACTACTCTATACTACAACTTCAATACTACAAGAAAACTCAAATTTTAATAATCATAATTCATTAAATAACATTAACTTGGTTTAAAAATATAAAAATAAAATAAAATAGATAAAAACAGTACTATCACATAATTTATCAAAATTGACAATTAATTGCTTAATTTATCAAGAACTTCAGCAGATCTTGAATTTGATAATCTTTCATCTAAACTTCCTCTTGATAAAGTATCAGTTAAAACTTTTAAATATGGTGCTTTATCACCTTTTCCATTGAAATTAACAACATCATTAAAGTAATTATTATAAAAATCACCATTAAAATTTCCTAAAGAAGAATTAATGATTTGATCTGGATATTTAAAGGCATCAGTTAAACCAATAACATGAGGTCTAACTTCACTTAATAATTTTTTTAAATCTCTTTGAATTTGAGTTAATTGTTTTGAAGTTAAAATATCAACTTGAACAAATACACCACTAAATTTATCAATAAAATATAATGAAAATAATTTAAATAATAATGTTAAAACTTTCTTTTCTTCTTTATTATCATTTTCAGAATAAGAATTTAATCTATTTAAATAAGCAGATAAAAGATAAATATTTGAATGACATTTTGAAATTAATAGACGTTCAGTTGAAACAGAATCCCAATTTCCATTATAAATTGATAAAGAATGAGCACAAAATTTTCTAATTAATAAAGACCAAATTTTAACAAAATCAATTAAATTTTTTGAACTTGAATCAAAATTTAAAGAATCAAATTTATCTTTTAAATAATTAAAATCTTCACCAACTTTTTTACCATTTGAAACATCTTGATAATATTTAATTATTGATCTACCTGCATTAATAGATAAAACATTATTATCACCTTCCCAAGTTTGTTGAACAGACCAATCATTAAAAGCTCTACCAAGACCAGAATAAGCATGATAACCATGACCACCACAAGCTTGTCTTGCTTCATCAATAAGTTGAGAAACTAACCAAGTATTAGTAGCTTTTAAAGAAGCAGAATTAACAAATAAATTTTTTAAATCAAAAACAGTCTTCATAATATTTTTACCTTCATAAAGATTTGTTAAAATAGTTTTATAATCTTTAGCTAATTTTTGAGAACCTGGAGCTAATAAATAAATAATTGATAAATAAGGTAATAAACGATGTTGATGTAAAGAATAATTTAAAATTTGAGTTTCATTTGATGGATTACCAAATTGTTGTCTTCCAACAGCATATCTTAAAGCAATAGTAATAAATCTTGCACCATGTCTATGAGAATCATTAACCATACTAACACGACCTTGAATTAAAGCAGAATAAGAGATTTGTTCTAATGGAGAAGCATGAACAGTACCATCTTCATCAATTGTAGTAAATTTTTGTAACATATAATCTTTTGGAATTTCAACGTTATTAAATTGAATCCAACCATTATCAATAGCATCTCTACCCATTTTTGAACCAATATCACCAATAGAAATACCAGGTAAAAGATCGAAATTTGAATCTCTTAATTGAACAACAAAAGTTTTAACTCCATAATCTTTACCTTTTGAAATTAATCTTGCATAAACTACACAATGATTTGAAGAATGAGCAGCACCACCAATCCACCATTTAGTTGCACCTAAATTTGGAGTATTTATAATAAAAGATTTTTTTGAAGGATTATAAGTAGCAGTAGTTTGTAAATTAGCAACATTTGAACCATGAGCTAATTCCGTCATACCAAAACAACCATAAATATCTTTAATTTTAAGAGTACCTCTTTCAACTAACCAATAATGAATTTGATCATCAGAACCATTACCTCTAATTGCATTACAAAAAAGTGCTAAATTAATACCTAATCTTGTACCAACAGAAGGATCAGAAATTGATAAAAGTGATAATCTATTTTCAAATTCATCATAATCATCTAATTCAATATAACTTGATAATCTTTGAATCTTTTTAGCAGCTAATTCTCTTAATTGTAATTTTGTTAAATCATAATAATTTCTTGGACTAACTAATATTGGATCAGTTATTAGTTGATTGAAAATTGATTGAGTAGTTTTAGTATTTGGGTCAATAAATTTGTTGATTTTGTCTATATCGAAAGAAGTTGTTTGACGTTCTTTCTGAACAAAGTTTGTAGCATTAAACGACATAATAATTGTATATTTGTAGTTGTTGAAAGATATAAAATATAGAGAAATAAATTGATGGTGGCAAACTCTTTATATAATTTCTAAATTTTGTGGGGAAATTTTTGATTCCGCGGCTAGATGAGTTACCCTTTTAGGAAGTCGTGACACAAACTGAATTAGGAAATAATTGCATACCACAAAGATGAATATTTACTTTAATATGGTTTCTATATACTTACACCTATACTTTATCATTAATACAATAGTTACTAGTTCAATTTAGCTTATAGATATTGATAGAAGTTCAACTTTCAAAAGAGTTCACAAAATTTGTTAATATTAGAGATCATTCATTCCAATATTGCTTTACAATCACACTATTTCCTCCATAAATTCATATAATAACGTGATATTTTATCTTCTTATATTTAAAAATACTAATAATGCTGCATGGTCATTGTCAAATTTTGATTCCACAAGATTTACCTGAATTAAAAACTCAAATTAATTGCAAAAAATCATCATCAAATCATCATCATCATTATCATTATACTGGTCTTTTAAAATCTGATTTAGATAAATTAAATAATCATATTAAAAATTATAATACTTTTAAATTAATTTTGTTTTATACTTTGGTTTTATCATTATTTTTACATTTCAATCATCTTTTTTCAAAGTTCATTATTCTTCCAAAAATTAAACAGAACAGTAAGTATTTTTTTATCATTTAACTATATTCTATCAAAATTAACTAATAATATCACTAACATATATCAATCCCTTCTTGTTTTTAGTTATTAATTATGGTTATTATTATGATCTTTATGGAGTTTCACCAAAAATTGGAAGATTTATATTTAGAGGTGAAGGTTCTGAAATATTGTATTTAACACCTACAATAACAGGTAAAATTACTAATTCAAAATCACTTATTTTGATTAATGAAATTTTAACTCAATTAGAAGCTTCAAAGAAACTATTTCTAACAACTGAAAATTTTGAGAATATTTTAATATTTAATGAAGTTTCAAATTTAGTCTTTTGGAATTCAAATATTTGTACAATTATATTTTGGCTAATTTTTGTACGTTTAATTCATTGTTATAATGAAGATATTAAACAAAAAGAACGCAGGAAATATGATAATAAAGAAATTAAACAAAAAGAACAAAGACATAATGATTATAAACAACTTGATGTTATAAAATCAACAACCTCATTAAAAACTGATGAAAATCCAACAACTTCTTTTGAAAATTCCACTACTATATTAGAATGTGAATTTAGTAATACAAAGAGTGGAAACCAAAACAATTTAACTGATATTGGTATTAAGGATTCAAACCAAGATATTAAATATTTGACATCAGATTCACAAGAAGATTTAAATTATGGGGAATTTTATCTTATTTCTAATGTGACCAAATCAAATGATCAAGGCATATTATTGGAAACGGATAAAAACTATCTGGAAGCAGAAGCTGATGGTTTTGATGTCATTTTATAAAAATCATATACCTTTATTACAGAATTATTACAGAATTGATATAAATTTGTGATTTGAAATAATTTTAATGAAATTTGTAGTAAACCTCAAAAACTCCAACCAGATCCGTTCTCCGAAATTCAAATTTATATGTCAAAAATTAATTTTTCAGGAAGAATAAAATTTAAATTAATTAGAAATGTGAAATAGATGGATAAAATATAGAGATTAGAGTCTTGTAGTATTGTTCCATAGTTCAATTTGACAGTTTGACTTGTATTGTAAAAAAAAATAAACCGAACTTTTCAATTAACCACTATTATTATTTTAAAAGCTACAAGGAATTACAAATTTATTTATCCAGGAACTAGAAGACGTGGGATCAATTCAAATCTTCAAATATAACGATATAGGCTATCTGATTCGAAAGGAGGTTTGAGTTATATTCTCAATTGGGGGTTTACACCCTTTTATCTTCCTGTTTCTCTTGATATCTTGATCCTATTGGCATGTGAATTCTTTATAATTATACCTAGTTTTTGTAGTGTTAATAAAATTTAATACGCTAACTATTAACCAATGAGGAGTTCAGAACAAAGACTTTTTAAACCAATTGCGATTGAATAAAGTCTGAATCCGGGGGAAAATCTACTAAATACCTTACTACCTTACTAACTATGTACTACAATTGACGTTCATCAGTTGATTTTTGAAATTTTGAAAGAATTCACACCTGAATAAATTTTGAGATTTGGAAAATTTGAACCCTTGAAATTATGATGGAAAGATAGTTTGAACTCAATTCAAAAGATAGTAGATATGTAAAGAAACTAGATGTAATACCCGCTTTATAACCACTTTAAACAGTCATGTCAAATTGAATTGAAACGGTTATTTAAATTGTGAAAAGTAGAAAAATCTGGGGGTGCTGAAAAAAACTTAAAAAATAAAATCGTACAACAGTGAACCATAAACAAAAATAACTACAATAATAAGATTTATTATTAAGAGGAGTAAATTTAAAATCTTTTTAAAACCAGGTGTCAAAAATATTTGAAAATATGGATTATTCAAAAATTACTATAAATATCAGAGAATATAACCTCTTTTTTCTTTTAAATTTTTGTTAATTAGAATCTTCTTTCTAAAATCACAAAGTTTATTTATTGTTTTATTGTTGAAAATATTATCATTGTCTATAATAAAAACAAAATAAATCAATTCTTTTAACTAATCAAACTTACACTCTTTCCAAATCTCAATCAATCTTCAATTTAAATAAACTTAAAAATGTCTGGTGCTATTAAAACTGCTTTAGTTACAGGTGCTGCTAGAGGTATTGGTAGAGCCATTGCTATTCAATTAGCTAAAGATGGTTATCAAGTAGCTATTGCTGATTTACCATTCCAAAGAGAAGAAGCTTTAAAAACTCTTCAAGGTATTGAAAATGCGGGTCGTAAAGGTATCTTTTTAGAATTAGATACTTCTGATAAAAAAAGAGTTTTTGAAGTTGTTGAAGAAACTGAATATGAATTAGGTTCATTTGATACAATTGTTAATAATGCAGGTATTGCACAAATTGGTACAATTTTAGAATCATCACCAGAAGATTTTAAAAAACTTTCTGATATTAATATTGGTGGTGTTTTATACGGTATTCAAGCAGCTGCAAGTAAATTTAAACAATTAAAACAACCAGGTAAGATTATTAATGCTTGTTCAATTGCAGGTCATCAAGGTATGGAATTATTAGGTACTTATTCAGCAAGTAAATTTGCTGTTAGAGGTTTAACTCAAGTTGCTGCTAAAGAATTAGCTAGAGATAAGATTACTGTTAATGCTTATTGTCCAGGTATTGTTTTAACACCAATGTGGGATTTAATTGATGCTAAAATGGGTGAAATTACTGGTGCTAAAAAGGGTGAAACTGTTAAAAAGTATATTAATGATATTGCTTTAGGTAGAGGTTCAGTTCCACAAGATATTGCTAATTTAGTTAGTTTCTTAGCCAGTGAAAAAGCTGATTATATTACTGGTCAATCCATTATGGTTGATGGTGGTATTGTTTACAATTAGTTCTAGTATATTACTATTGAATAATGTTTAAATGAACAAAATCTAAAATATGTTTAAATGAATATATGAATTATGAAAAGAAAGTTAATGTAATATTAAGACCGTTAATCCCGTTTTACGACCGGTGTTTTCTCGGTTTTAGGATTTCGCGGCAAAAAAACAAAAATCCATTCTTTCCTTAAAAAATTGACACTTAAATCTTTTTTAACTACTTTACTTTATTTAAATTTAAAGGTACACCCTCTCTCTCTCTCAGTTCTTGTTGGTTGTTTATAGTGACTACAGAGAAGTGTTGACGATTATGATCATAATACCTTGGATATTAATACTGAATACCCTTATACAGCAGTCTTGTGCTTCAAATTCAAATTCAAATAAATTAAATATATTAGAAGACAAATTATACATAAAAGATCAAATTATATTCAATGTTGAAGATGATCCTTTCCAAAATAAACAAGAACTACAAAAACAAAAACAATATATGGATAGTTTGAAAGATAAAAAGATTGAAAATTTTGATGAAGATGAATTACAAAAGGAAGAAGATGAATTACAAAGAGAAGCTCTAAATCAAGAAGATAAAGATTCAAATAAAAAATATAATAATAATAATAATAATAATAATAATAATAATAATAATAATGTTAAAGAAGAAGGTTATTTTAACGTTAAAGATTTACCACCAATTAAAAATTTCCCAATACTTGATGAAAATCAAAGAACTCTTAAAAATGGTGAAATTCCTGATTATGTATTTGAATATACTCCATATGTTTATCTTTATAGTGAAGAAAAATTTTTACCTTATGATATTGAAGATTATATTAGTCATTTTCATATGAATTATAGAAATAAATCTATTGTTGAAGGTTTTGATAAAAATTTAACTTTACAAGATTTATCAATTTTAGCTCATAATCAAGATTATTATGGTAATACTTTTGATATGTTTTTTACATCAAATGAAGAATTTGCTGAACCTGAACCAAGTTGGTTAACAGGTGAAAAAAATGTTCCAAATTTATCAACAGGTTTAATTAAAGATGCACCAGCTGTTTTAATTGTTTTAGATAAAGGTAATGGTTGGGTTGATGCATTTTGGTTTTATTTTTATAGTTTTAATTTAGGTCCATTTGTAATGGGTAATGGTCCATATGGTAATCATTTAGGTGATTGGGAACATTCATTAACAAGATTTTATAATGGTAAACCAATTTATGTTTGGATGTCAGCTCATGGTGGTGGTGGATCTTATTATTATAAAGCTTTAGAAAAATCTGATATTAATCCAAATAGACCAGTTATTTTTAGTTCAAGAGGCACACATGCAAATTATGCATCAGTTGGACAACATAGTCATGATTTACCTTTTGGTATGTTATCAGATTTTACTGATCGTGGTTCATTATGGGATCCAACAAAGAATTATTTAGGTTATACTTGGGATGGTTATGAAATTAATATTCAAAATAATAAAATTGATAAATCAAGAGAATTAAGATATGGTGTTGATTGGTTAAAATTTAAAGGTCATTGGGGAAATGATCAATTAATGGAAGATGATCCAAGACAGGAATGGTCACCATTTGAATGGAAATATATAGAAGGACCAACAGGACCATTAACAAAACATTTAAATAGATTTCAACTTTGTCAAAGAAGTAAATGGTGGAATTTTTGGGGTGGTTGTCCACCAAAGAATTTCATTGAATTAGGTGAAGGACCTGAAGGTGAAGATGGTATTAAATGTGCTAATCTATTTGGTTGGGTTAAATTTAAATTAATTCGTGATTTTTTAAATAAATTAACTTGGAGAGGTGGATTATGTACATTTTTAAATATTATGTTTGGTTAATTAAAAAATGTATTAACCATTCATATATAATTCCATTCAATTATATCAAATATTCAACACTTTTTAATGACAATTTTAAATAAAGCATGACAGATAATGACTATAATGACTACAGCATTTTTCTTATATCTTATATACAATTAATAATTACTAATTACACTTCTAATTGACTAATTCTATTTAACTACACTTCACCAGCAACACTTGTAGACTTCACCTCCACCACCTGTGAAACGGACAAAAGCAGAAATTTTTCCAAATCGAGAAAATTCAGTGGCAAAAAAAAAAAAAAAAAAAAGCTGCTTTGTTAAAAATTCACGAAGCAAAATTAATTTGTAATCTCTTGAGCAATTCAACAAATTTAAAATACTTTTTAAGAGTCATACTGTATTCAAAAGTAATTGGAATCAGATACATTTTATATATTACAACTCTTACGTCTTGTTCCCACAATTGTCCCACTTCATACCCCGAAAGCAATAAAGTCCATTACTCAATATTAATAGAGGTGTCGAATTTTATCAATCAGTCATAAACCCAAATCAATTAGAATTACTTATATATCAATTAATTTCCCAATTATTCAACATCAAATATCTTATAATAATAATCTTTCAATGTGCCTCAAAAATGATTGTACAACTAGTCATCAATTACATTTAGAGAATTCTTTAAATACTTTTAATTCAATATTAAAAAATCAAACAAATTCAATAAATCATTTAGTTAATCAATATAAATATTCAGATTTTAGTAAAGATCAATTAAAAAAATCTTTAAATATATTAAATAATTGTTTAATTAAAAATGGGAAAATTGTTGTTTGTGGTATTGGTAAATCTTTTAAAATTGGTTCAAAAGTTGTGGCTACTTTAAATTCTTTAAATATGCATTCAGCTTTATTACATCCTTCAGAAGCTTTACATGGTGATTTAGGTATTTTAAAAAATGAAAATAATGATTGTTTAATTATGATTTCTTCAAGTGGTAAATCACCAGAATTAATTAATTTATTGCCACATATTTCAAAAAATATACCAATTGTTTTATTAACAAATAAAAAAGAATCAGATTTATCAAATAATCCTCAAATTAAATCTTTATTATATGCTGAATTACCAACTCAATTTACTGAAGAAAGTATTTATGGTTTAACAGCTCCAACTATTTCAACAACTCTTTGTTTAACTTTAGCTGATGCAGTTTCAATTGCTTTGGCTGAACTTTATATATCTGATTATGATGAAAGAAAAAAACAATTTGGTGAAAGACACCCAGGTGGTGCAATTGGTCAAGCTTATAAATCTTTATTATCATTTGGTAGTTTTATTAATAATTATGGTAATAATAGTTCATTGGATGTTAATAATAATAATAGTAATAATGAAACAAAAAGTCAAAATAAAAGTACAATTTCATCATCTTCAAATCTTTCAATCATTGATTCGTCAGCTAATATAAATGATGAAATAAATCCATTAACTTCAATAAGTTCACAAAGTAGTGGATTACAAATGAATATTGATTTTAAATCAACTTTTAATAATCATTTAAATTTAACAAATACAAAAGATTCATTAGATTCAACAACAAATTCAAATTCAAATTCAATCAATATTAGTGAAGTAGGTGGTGTTCAAAGAATTAAAGATGATGAATATACTCAAAAATTAAATATCTTGATTAATAAATCTGAAAAAGTTGGTTATCTTGATCATTTTTTTAAAAATGAATTAGAAATTTTACAAAATATAATCTTATATGACTATTTAGTTATCCAATCTTCTGCAAATAATGATGATGTTAATGATATTGATGATGATGGTATTACAAAAAGATTTTGTCTTGATTCTAAAAGTGTTAAACAAATTTATGAATTTGTTGTTAAAAATAAAGATTTTAAAGATGATACATCTAAATTTTTTGAATTACAATGGAGAATAAAAGAATGTTTAATAGATTTTTATGATAATTAAATTTGTGAATTATCAATATTGTTCTCTTACTTTATCTTGCTTTTGTTTGCTGCTTTAATGTTATTATTTCTGTTCTTCTTTTACTTTTTTTTTTTACTATTATTTCCCTCACACCTGTTAATGTAATATTCAAAATTCTTCTACTGTTCCACTTTTATTTTCATTGTTTAAGGTTATCTTTGTTGTTTGTTCATCTGTTGTTATGTTAAGCATTCTTTTTTTTGGATTTTTTTATTAAAGATTTTAATTGTAATTTATTGAGAATTATAAAATTAAGAAAATTTTGATGAAGCTTATAGAAAGTTAGATTAATTCAATAAATAAAATACAATTATTTTATCTTTAATATTTTATAAATACATCTACAAGTAAAATTAAATTTGAAGTATTCTCTATTTATTGAACTAAGTAACATTAAAAATATTGATTAAAAGAAATTAAAAACAAAGGAACAGCTAGAAAGATAAAATAGAAGTAAAAGATTCATTGAACGTCGTAAAAATGAAAAAAAAAAAAGATATTGTACTTTATAAGTATTCATGATAGCATAAAAAATTTGTCTTTATTGTGGTATGACTGAATGATTAAAATGAAGTTGATTGTGATGGAAAACACATGACAGATAAATGCAAGAAAGGGAAAAAAAATGACATTAGATGATGAGTTTATTGAATTAGTATTGATAGTTAGTACTTGATGAATGACTTTGAGTTCTTTCAAGTGGAATTTCTAAAAGACCAAGATTTCTATCAAAAGTTTGTCTTGAATCAAAAGTTTTAAATTTAAAATTTTGTTGAAGTTTTTTAAAATCAGTTGTAGTATTTGTATTTGAATTTGAATTTGAATATAATTCTAATTCAGGATTTGATCTAACAGTTGTACGTCTTTCAATAACTGTTGACTCAAAATTAGTTTCACTGCTATTTTGAGAATTTGTTGTTGATGGAGAATTCAAGGTATATTGTTGACTTGAATCAAATTGAAGTGAACGAGGGGAGCTTAAAGCAAACATATCATCATTATCATTACTGTTACGTTTCTTTTGGCTATGTTTATAATGACGATGACTATGATGATGAGAATGTTGATGTCTTAAAGTTTGAGTTTCAAATCTAACAGTTCCATTTAAAAGATCATTTCTTGTAACTTTTTTAATATTTTTAGTTGGAAGTCTCTTTGGAGCGTCATTATTATTATTTGGTGATGTGTTTAGAGCAGTTGTTGTTGTGGTATCTATATGCAAATCAGGTTGATGATCAACAGATGTTGATTTATTATTAAAATGTAAAATTGAAAACATATTTTTGACTTTGTTTAAACTTGTTGATGAAGATGAATGAACAGGATGAACAATCAAACCTTTAATAAGTTTATTGCATTGAGTTCCAATTTTAGTAACTTTAGTCATATGTTCAGTGTTCTTGTTGTTGTTGATATTATTTAAATTATCTTCAGTTAAAACCTGGTTATTATCTGTAAGTTTCATTAAGATAAATTTGAAGATGGTTGTTGTGAGAGAGTTGGTGTTGATATAATCAGTGGCGATTAGCATGAATACTTTTTATATAAATTAACCAGCAAGATAATAATATGAATTGAGATTTGAAGGGATATCAGTGAATATTTAACTAGTTAGTTGTAAATTTTTCTTGTTATTATTAATTAAATTAATATCGTGAGGCTGAACTTAACTAATTGTAATAATATTTTGTGTCAGTGTGCACAGTTAGTTTGATTAACGGTCCTGCACTATCTCTGGGATCCAGTTGAAGTAATCAGGTCTATGAAGTTATAGAAGTATGAACTACCAACTTTAACATCTCTTCAACACAAATATATTTACATTGGATTTCACTTTTATTTTATATTTCTAAAAGGCTGAAAGAAAAAAATTTAAACCCGTTCGATTTGCTTTTTTAACCGAGCAAATTCCGAAACCCGAAATCCGAAGAGCTTCCGCCCGAATCCGTTTCCGTTTTCCGAAAGCCGCTACCGAGTATTATTATCTCCGTATTAAGTCCGCCATATACTATATATTAGAATCTCTTATTAACTCTAGTCTTCCCACCGGTACTCATCATTATCTTCTCCATAGAAACAACTGGACTAGCAATTGGTCTGTTATTAATCTTTCTACCTATAAAAATATCATCTTCTTCTTCCCCTTCGTTAAATTCAATCTCTGAAATATCTGATTCACTTCTATTTGTAAATATATTCTTACTTTCACCAATACTATTTGTTCTATCTGCTTTCATAATAACATTATCATTAAATATATTACTGTTATTATCATTTCTTATTTCCTTTTGATTTGAATTAAAAGTTTTAAATCTAAATTCTGGATTATTCAATCTAACTTGACTATATCTATTTTGAACAGCTTCTAATCTATTTCTCTTAATTCTTTCACTACCTGGTATTCTTGATATAGTATGTCTCATTCCTGGTGAAACATTCATTAATTTCCTTGGAGTTTGTGTTAGTCTTGATTCATATTTACTCTTAAATTTGGTTGGTGAATTATCTTCTTCTTCTTCATCATCATCAAATTCATCATTTGCAATCATTAATTCTTCTCTACTAGATTGAATCTTATTTGACCAAAGTAATAAAATTGATCTTAATCTAACTCTTTCCCATCTATTTCTAAAATTTGATATAGTTTCATTATCCCTTCTTATCTTAATTAATTTAAAACTCCATTGATTAAATATTGAAATTAAAAAACTAACATCTTTTTCTTCAATAAATTGATTCAAAATTATTTCCATATCATAAATTGTTTCTAATTTATTCTTAAATTTAAAAAATACTGTATTCTTAACTTCAAATTTATTAAATAATTCAGCTTTTACCTTTAAATCATCATATTTTAAACATTTTTGTCTCCATAAATTAAATATATCTTGTTTCTTAAAAATATTAATTTTATTAAATTCTGCTTCTTCAATTAAATTCAAATATTGATCATATTTAAATCTCCATTTATCAATAAATATTTTATTCAAAATTTTTAATCTTTGTAATTCTTTAAATTCTTCTAATTTATCAACCAAATTTAATTCTTTATTAATACTGTATTTATCTTTCCAATTAATAAAAAATTTTGATAAATAAGTTTTCTTTTGAAAATTAGAAGCTATAATTTCTAAATTAATAGTTGAACTTAATTGATCCTTCATTTTAGAAAAATATTTTGCATAAATATGATTTTTAGCCTTTTGTTCCATTAAAGAAATATTTATAATTTCATATTTGAAATTGTTTAGTCCTCTTTGTTTAATAAATGTTTCATTGGTAATTAAAGCAATATCATCGTATTGATCATATTGTTTCTTTTTATTCAAAATAATGTTCCAATATCGATTTTTCAAATTCAACATATGATCATTATAAGATTTATAAAGTAAAGTTTCTTTTGTCCAATCTTTAAAGTATTTTTCTGTTAAAACAGTATCCCTTTGAAATTCAAAATATTTTAAATTTGTCTTTAATTTCCAAATTCTCATAAACATTTTTAATCTAATATGACATAACATTGAATTAGTTATTTCAATTCTAAGATTTGTTCTATTTTTCAATAAAGTAAGAAATTTCAATTTATTCTCTCTATTCTTAGTTTCTTGAAATTCTTTATAAGTATTTAATAATCTATTCTTCTTTTTCCATTTATTAAGTATAAATCTCTTCATTATATTTGATCTTTGAATCATAACAGTATTTGAAGCTTCTTGGTGTCTTAATCTTTGTTTCCAAATTGTAATAAATTTTTTAAATATAAACTTTTTATAAATTTCATTAATTTCAGAATGTTCAGAAGTTTTAATTAATGTTTCAGTTTTCCATTTATTAAAGAAATATCCACCATGAAATATTGTTTGTAATTCATTAGAAAAATTATCTAAACATTTTACTTTTTCCATAGATGATTTCCATTTCTTGAAATGAATTTGTAATCTTAATTTATTTAATTCTTTATTTAACTTCCAAATCTTTAAATATCTCTTTAAAGTATTTTCTTTAGTAAATTGATTTGCAATCTGATTATCATGTATGATTTTTGAACACCATTTATCAACAAATTTGGATTCTTGATGTAATTTTGAAATATTAGCCATTGATTGGATTTCATTATAATTTGTTACCCAATTATTAAAATATTTTGATATAATTTTATACTTGTAAAACATCAATGCATTATGTTCAAGATCAGTTTGAATAATGTTATATTTATTGTTCCAATTGTTTAAATATTTTGTTTTAATATAAAGATCAAATGATGATAAAGATTTTTTAAATTCTAAATTTAATCTCATTTTAACTACCCAAATTGTTGAAAATCTTTTTAATAATGAATAATCATTTTTAACTTTAAAATTTGCTAATTTCATTGCTAAATTTGCTGGTTGAGATATGAATATTTCAATTATTTGATTTAATTTATTAGCTCTATGATTCTTTAGTTGGTTATTGATTGTAATAATATATTTATCTTCAAACATTGAATGGTTGGTTTCTTTTAAAAGTATCATATAATTGAGAAGAATTTTGAGAAATAGATTGTTTCTTGTTGTAGAAGGGATTGTATTGATCATATTAATGAAATCTTCTTCATTAAATCCAATTGTATTATCATATTGTTCCAGCTCGACTTCTTCAATTTTATCTTTATTCTTCTTTAAAATTGTTGGTGTTGCGAATTGTTTAGTTGTTCCAGATACAGGACGATTAATATGATGAATTTGATTATTTTGTATCAATACAGTTGATTCAGATACATTTTGATCTATATGAAATGGATCCTTCATTAATAATTCTGTAGTACTTTGAACATCATGTCGTATTGGTGAAGTTGGATTGAATATAGAGATATCATCAAACCTCTCTATTAGTGATTGAGTAGATGACTCAGAAGTCTTCTCATCATCATTCTTCGAAGCCATGGGCCTTGATCTAAATCTACTTGCTCTTCTTATGTTTATGTTTCGTGATTTTAAACGCGACATATTTTTTATGGTGAAATAACCCGAACACCTTGAGAGCGACTTTTAGTTCAGAAAACATCACCAACAGATCAATCTTAAACGTGTAGCAGGCAATGTTTGTTTGAATGTGGTATTATAACTCTTGTATCTACAATTCAGAAGTTTTAAAATCAATTATTTACTCATATATGGTATCTTTTCTTTCATAATAACACAATCTTTCTTCATACTTACATCTAGTTGATTGCTGTCATGTAATTTTAAATAATAATAGTCATAAGGATAATAATAGTAATATACATTTTGAAGTTATGTTTAAATTTTTGATGAAGTTTATATAATCATCTTACTTATTTAATTCCATCTATTCTTCAATTTAAATAAATCTTTTATTGTGATCTTATAATTTTGGAACTTTTAAACTCTTTGAAACTAAAGCACAACCATGTAAAAAGAATAAAACAGTGATTGGGTGGAATTCAAAGAAAGTACCTTTTAATAATAAACCAAATGGTAAGTTGTCACCAACATAGTTCTTGTGTACTAAGTAAGCCATTGTGAAAACTAATAATAAAGAAGTTGGAATTGGTAAACCTTCAAAGTATTTTGATTTTCCGTGTAAATCTTTTGGAATTGTAGTAACAGTAACATTAAATCTTGCCAATCTACTTAAACCACATAAAACAAAGAAAGATAATATTAAGACATCAATGGTTGATTGTAAACCAATGGCAAAGGCGATTGAAGCTGGAGCAACACCAAATGAAATTAAATCAGCTAAAGAATCTAATTCTTGACCCATTAATGAAGATTTGTTTTTTAATCTAGCAACTCTACCATCTAAGAAATCAAAGAATAAACCTAGCACTATGAAGAAATGAGCTCTTTGAACGTAATGTGAACTTTTTGTAAGTGTGAATCTTAAACAAGATACAATTGAATAAAAACCACAGAAACCATTTAATAAAGTTATAAAATCAGCCATTTGTAAATTTCTTATCAAACTAAAATGATATTCATCAGAAGTGAAAAGTTTAATATCAATCTCATTTGGTTTATCTAATTCATCATAGTCAACTGAAAATATTGATGAAGATCTTCTTTTGATTAAAGTTGGTGGATTAGTTTCATCTTCACTTTCAAAAACTGAATCATCTTCGGTGGAGGTTCTAGTGTTTGATGTTGAATTAGCAGCTGGTGTTTCAACCTGTTTATCTTGGGCAATCTTACTTGCTGCGGATCTTGTTAATCTTTTACCAGACATCTTTACAGTATGTATTTCTCTAGTTTAATTGAAATCTCTAGGAGTAGAATACAGATCTTGAAAAGTAATTGAGATGTTTGCTTTTCCTGTTAATTTCTTGTTGTTGTTGTTTTTTTTTCTGAATTTTTTTGACATGTGAGCGGGTGTCCAGATGTTCACGTGACGCGATAATTTGTTTTGTTGTTGTTTATTTATTTATTCCTCTTGTTTATATATTTGAGATCACTTGATACACCAACATTAAAACTAAAAGATGATACCCTTGGCACAATTGAAGAGAGTCCAATTCTCAAACTACCACGACAATCTTATATGGGGCCCAGATGGCTCTATTGTGGTAAACAGTATCAACCAGTTATCTTTATTGGAACCAATTTATAACCCAAATTGTAAAAGTGCTAATGATTTATTCCATTTAGAAAACATAGATATTGATCCAATACCTGGTAATAAATTTTATCAAAGTGAGATTGAAGATGAATCATGTCCTAATATTTTTTCATCCATTGATAAAAGTGTTCAACTTATTAAATTTTCACCATTGACAAAAGATCAAAAAACATACCTTACTTTATTGACCAATCATCATAGTTTACTACTATTCAATAATAATAAATTATTTCAAGATTTAACAACTGAAGATATTTTTAAAACTCAAAATGAAATGGATAAGAAATTGGTTCAAAGTTTTGAATGGGTTAAAGATGATGAAAAAATTTACTTAATAGTAGGTCTAAGATCAGGTAATTTAAGTATATTTGAACTTAATGAAAAATCTCAAAAATTTGAAGAAATAAAGGGTTTCAATATTACAGATAATTCTATAGTCAACATCAAAGTTTCTGAAGATAAAATTTTGTTGATATCTTCAAAAAATGAAGTCTTTGTTTCTTATTCTTCTCCAAAATCAATGACTAATAGTTCATTTGTTAAAATCAGAGATGCTGATAGATTCACAATATATGATGCTGATATAATTGAAAATCAAATATATTTAACAATTCCAGATAAATTTATAAAAATAACAGTTTCATTAGATTCAGTTTTAAATACTTTTAAAAAGGAAAAACAAAATGAAATTCAAACAGGTTTTTATGAATTTACCAAAATTATACCAAATGGTTCAAAACAATTTATACTTATTTCACAAGATCAAACCATTCAAGTTAATAGTGATTTAGAAATTGAACAAGATACTTCGATAAAACCTATATTGAATAACTTACTCTCTAATTGGAATTCAAAGTTTAACGATTTTGGTACAAAAACTTCAAAACTTCAAATTTATGGTATTGATACGAATTTTAATAAAAGATTGGTTTCTATAATTTATAGAATAGAAGAACTAGATGGATTTCAATATAAAATTTCTTCAGAAAATGTCTTCCAAATATTATTTTTAGAATTAAGAAGTTCTTCAATTTCCAGACCTATTTCAGAACTAAATATATCATCGTTGGCACTATATCAAGAATTTAAACTGCTGAATGATTCAATAAAGTCTGTTGATGCTTATTTCTTAAATCCAAAGGAAGAAAATGCAACCGAAACAAACATGGACTATTCACTTGATCTCAAACAATTTTTAGAAACTCAAATTTTAAATCATTCAAAATTTATTAAGTTGAGAAATGAAAATATTATAAACAGGACTAATGACCAAAAAATAATGATAGAATATTCTTCTATATTGGTTAATTTTCTTAAAAAGAATAAAACAATATTGACAAATGATATTGATAAAACTGTTTATTATAATATGTTACTTTCATCAGGTGAAAAGGAACCACTGCAATATGTTAAACCTCCATCAAAGCTATCAATTAAATCGGAATACTTTACAGAAGATTTTAATATAAATGATGTAATGAATAAAGATTTAACATTTATTACTTCAAATACAGACCATAATTGGAATAGATGTGCAATAACTTTTTTACCCATTATTACACCAGATGTTAAGTATGACCAAGTTACAGAACAAAGAATAATTGATGTTGACAGAGATACATTCAATTCATATGGGGACTTTACAATTCAACTTTTGAAGTCAATGAATGATGTTTCACTTTATAGTGGTTCTAAATACATAAAGAAGTAAGATATGTTTATTCTCTTCTTTAAAGTATATCTATTTTTGAACTGGGAGAGTATATTTTAGCTTGTTTTTCCTCATCAAGCATAATATGAATGTGGAAACTAATATTTCAACATTAATTCTATTATAATCAAACAACATGATATAAGATCTGGTATTTGCATCAAAATCAGAAACTATTGAAACTCTTTGATGTTGTTCAGTTGTTGATTTAAGTTTACCAGTTATAATCTCAAAATATGTTAAAGATACCCATCTTAAAATAACATTTGTTCCAAAGCTAAAATCAGTATAATCTGAATTTTGATTTGGGCTAACTAATTGTAAAAGTCTATTACTGTCCACTTTAATAACTGCAGGTGTTGTGCATAGTGGTGAATATTTTTTAATATTTGAAATGTTCTTATGATTTAGAACTATGTATTGTTCATTAAATGATAGTTTAACGGTTGAAAGAATTTCTTTATTTGTAGATTTTTGTAAATGCCAATTCTTTCCTTCTCTCTTGAAAGTGTATAGTTTTTTATTCAATTGTGAGAATATTGAAAAACTGTTATTATTCTCTTCTTGAATTCTTAATTTATAAACAAGATTACAGATAGGCTCAGTATTTCCACTATCTGCATTATCTTCAATTGTATTTCTTTTAACTCTTATGAAAAAACTTAGCCCAAAAGATGCTAATAGAAGAACGACGGTAACTAATAAAATAAATGTAAGCATCCTGGACCACAAAAGATTTAATGGAAATAAATTATTAATTGAAAACAGGAACTTCTGAGAATCTATGAATCTATTGAATAACAGCAATGTAAGAAGGAGATTAACAAGAGTTTTAAATGTTTCCAAAAAGAATTCCCAATAAGCAACGCTTAATTTCTTTTGACACAAAAACGATTAACAATTACTCAATATCAAAACAAAAACAAAATATCAGAAAAGAACATTTAAGCCATCTACCATATCCAACTCTTACTAACAATTTAGAAACTACAAGTGAAAACTAACAAAATGTTTCTCGTTAAGTGTTGCACTATATATATTTACGTCTCTGTTGTTAAAATGGTTGTAGGGTTCAATTTTCAATTATACTATTCGGCCGTGTCGTAGAAAAAGTATAGAGAATTTTAAAAATTTAAAATCGTCATAATTTGATCAAAAATTGTAATAAAATGCATATTTGACAATAGAATCCTGATGAATGCTCCTGAATATTAGTTTAAAGTGGTTTTTAATGGGAAATTCCAACTTTTAAGATTTTTTAGGGAATAGAGAAGCCTAATTAACAAAGGTTAAAATTCTACAGTATCTACCCTTACTACTTAAAAAATAAAAATTTAATTATGTAATTATTAGAATGATCTGAAATTTAGTAATAAGAAAGTAGTATATGAAATATATGATCACTGCAATTAGGAGGATACAAAATTTTAATTTGAATGTTGTAGGTCAATTTTTAAGAATTCCTTCACTTTAAAAGCGCCAAAATTAGAAAAAATCAATTTAAAATGGTTGGATTATCTTGAACAATAAAGAAAATCAAGCAAAATTTAGAAGATATAAACAAAAGCATCCAAATTATCGAACTATGCAATAAAATATTAATATTACCATAGTAACTTTGTATTTAAGTTGATTCATATGAACATCGATTCACCTCATTCGACTCCACATCCCCGGAATTCAAAATTATTTTTCCCGAAATTCAAATATTTCTACTAATTTTAAAATCATAACAATCTGATCATTAATCGAGATAAGTACCATATATTTTATTTAATACTCACCATTCAATTCAACTTAAGATCCAGAAACGATTGATATTTCTTTATTATAAATCTTGAAATCCTTTTATTTAATATTCATCCATTGTCATGTCCAATGAAGAGTCTGGAAGACCAACCAAAGTAAGGAAGAAGAGAGAATACAGTAGAAATGGCTGTAAGGAATGCAAAAGAAGAAAATTGAAATGTGATGAAGGAAAACCTAACTGCTGGCAGTGTGTTCGTTTGTCTAAAGAGTGCATCTACCTCAAAAAGATACAGTTCAGTAATGAAAGAATATTAACAATACCCATTAATGAGAGTAAACTTAAACACAAAACTCCTGGTCCCATTAAATTCAGTACAATTGATACAAAGATTAAACAATATCCCAAATTTGACACGATATTATCACCACGGTCAACAAATAATATAAGTATAGACAATCCTGTTCTTCCTGAAAATGAAATTCTTTTAAATCCTCTTGAAAGTCAAAGTCAACCAGTATCTGAATTTGAATTTGTATCAAACTCTTCAACCCCTGTGATACAAAATATTACTATCAGTCCAATTAATGAACATCGTAAAGAAATTATTGACGATGCAACTCTTTTGGCAAACCATTTGATTGAATCTGCTGCTCATGATGATGCCTTTGTGAAATTAGATGATTTTATTTTGGATTTAACACTATCAGAATATGTTAAAAAGCATAACGTTTTAGATTCATTTAATTTACAATCCCCACATGATAAATATTTGGAAAAATTTTATGATAAAATCTCAGCTTTCATAATGCCATTAGATCAAAAATTATGCAATGAAATCTTATTGTTTCATGCTAAAAGTTCACCTTATTTATTAGCATCAATATTATCATTAGCTTGTGATAAAACAGAAGAAAAACTTAAATATATTTCTACTTGTTTGAGAAATTTAAATATGGTTTTTCAAGATCAAAAAAATATTATAAGTAATATTGAACCATTGATATTAACCATTCTTCTATTAGCTGCTGATTCTTCTACCGATAATTGGAGGGCTCATTTAAGAGGAGCCAAAGATTTATTTATTAAATTTATAAAATATGTCAATATGACGAAGTCTCTATTATTGGCTAAATCTTGGTTTGCAGCCATTGAAATTTTAGTTGGTTTATCTTCAAAAGGTACTGGTAGAATTGATGAATTAAATGATTTATTAGATGTTGGGTTATATGATCCAGGTAGTGATTATGCTGTTGAGATTGGGATTTTATTACCCAATGGATACAATGTATTTCTTGGTTATTCTACTGAAGCAATCATTATGTATAGAGAATTTTTCAAGCTTGCTAGAGGTCAAATAGATTCTGATCATTTATTATTTCAATTGAGTTTAATTCATAGTGCAAAAGAATTTCAAGTTATTGATTCAGGTATTTTGATTAACCCTTCTCATCCTCTACACCCAAATAATTCTACTAGTATTAGTCCTAAAGCAATACCACCATCTGAGTGTTATGGGTTTGTGAATGGTAATGTTTATTCTTGGTTTGATTTAATTCATCAATTACATGTGGATGCATTATTATTAAGAATGTACAATGAATATTTTAAGTTTGATCAAGATAATTATTTAGTCAAAGAACTTGTTAAGAAAATGATTGATAAATGTTTCTTTTTTAATGAGATTGAATATGATTCTGATACAAATTCCAATGAAAACTTACACAGTATTGAAGGTGTTACTTTCCATGATGTTAATGGTAAATCAGAGGATGAAACTGATCATAATATTACTGCTGCTAATAGTGAAAATACAGAACCAACTAATACCACTAATAGTACTTCAGAGATGAGATTATTAATGCTTCATGGACCAATGTTAATAATTGGTTTGAATTGTACTGAATCAAATGATCGTTTAAAGATTGAAAAATACTTTGACAATATGATAAAATTAGGTGTTCACAGTGCGAAAGTTTCATGTAAAAAGATCAAAAACCGTTGGAACAAGGTTATAGATGATAAAGAATTGGAAGATTCTCATATATTTATATAGATGATAGACACTCAACCCTATTATAAAAAATTCTTACATATCATATTATTCTTTTAATTTATCTTTGTGGTTTTGATATTGTTTTTCTTCTAGGTATTTTACTATTACCAGATTTTGTAGCTATTGTTTGTCTAGAATTACTCTCATTTGTATTGATCTTTTTATTTGATGTTGTTTTTGTAGTAGGTCTTTGATTAGGTTCGACAATAAAACTTTCATCAGCATCATTACTTAGATAACTTTGATCACTCGTTATTTTTGCTAGGTCATTTGTGAATGTAGAACTATTTTTACCCAATAGTGTTTCCAATTTTTCAATCTTTTCATTTAATTCTTCAATTTTTTGACCATCCTTTAAATTTATTTGATTAAATTCCATCACATATGCATTTATCTCTAAGCCATATAAGAATGAACTGAAAGATTCATTAAACGATGTTAAATCTTCATGGATTTTCTGTACCATCTGTATTTTATTATCAAGATCAGCCAAATTGTCAGCAAGTTCAGTTATACCTTCATGTAGTCTATTTAATGGGGTTTGTTTTGTTGATATTGGATAATGTGAACCTGGTGAAGGTAGTGATATAGGGTTGGATAACCTATGTGGTGTTTGTGCTCTTGAGTTAGATCTAGAATTAGACATCAGTATGTATTTTAATGTGAGATGATATTAGTAAAGATTGTGTTGATAGTGTTGTTAATTGTTTGTTTACTATTTTTATTTTTTCCCATTTTTTTTGCGTGTAATTTTTTTTTTTTTTTGATCTGGAGATTTGACACGAACAAAGAAGCTGTTGGTTGTCATTACTATAAATAAATATTACAAGTTAAGCTATAGTTCTTTCAGTTAAACTATTTTATTCTTTCTAGAAAAACAATCATATATAATTTATATTTTAAATTGCAACTATTTTTGTTATACTTTTTTTTCGTTCTTTCAAGCTTTAACTATAAATTAAGCTCAATATTCATTATTATCTAGCTATTTCCCTCAATATTTACTTTCAATATTATATTGGTAATAAAGCACTATTATCTTCATGACGATACTTAACATCTCTACCATTGAAAAACTTCTTAATTACATAACCTGCCATAAAAATCCCAATTGATCCACCTATTATTAAATCTTTCATATGATGTCTAAAATCAAAATATCTTGTCATTGCAACATAAATTGGTACTAACTCTAAAGAAACAATTGCAACCATTTGGTAGAATTGAGTTGGTTGAATTTGTAAGAATAAAAACAGAGCAACATATGTAAAACTGCAAAAGGTTAATGAAGAATGTCCTGAAGGTGTAGATCTAAAACCATCATATAATTTTTTCATATTTTCTTCTTGACATACTGAAATATCATAAAGTTTATTAACTAAATTCCTACTGTCTTCTAATACATCATATGGTAATTGTGGATTACATCTTGATATTAAATCTGGTCTTGGTTGTGAGAATAAAAATTTTAAAATACATGTGGTAAATAATGTTAAAGAAATTGTTAAACCTAAACCTAATAATGAAGGTATCAATTTCTTATGTTCTCTCTTTCTTAAAACGTAGAATATTATTAATAATGAGGTTGGGATTGATATCAAAGAGAATAGAATGAAATCATTGATTGTTTGATGATGATTAAATGGGTTTGATATATGTGAAGAAATTGTAAATCTTGTATTTAATGGTTTTATTTTATCAAAAAACAGACCTAAAGCACAAGCAATTGCACAAAGGTAAATGTCATGTTTGAATTTTAATAAAGTCATCCAGATATGATCCATAGGCAGCATCATGACTATCGATTAAATAGTTTTTAGTTAAAGTGTTTACGTTAGAGTTAGAAAATTAGGTGTTCTTTTTTTTTTCTTCCAGAATTTAATGCTAAGCTTCAGTTCTAAGGCTACAATTAGTAAATACCAATAACTACTGTAGAGTATGGTTTGTATATTGTATCAGCTGCTATCTTCCAAGTTCAACCTGTTTATGTTAATATTAAAAATCCAATGGTGATCGTTAAAAATATATATTTGGATTTCAACAATAAAAACAAAAGGTCACAATTAGTGATTGATCTTACATAATTATTGAGAAAAGATGTCATATATAAATAGATCAGTGCTATATACAAATTATAATCATAAATTATTGAAGAACCTATCATTCAATCAATTAAAAAGAAAACATAAAACAAAACAAAGGAAAAACAGATCATATAAATGTTATAACTCTTTTCAACTTGTGTATCAAAACAATTTATCTACATGAATTTCTTTGCATGTTTCAATTTATCCTTTAATGGATCAGAACCCTTCTTATTCTTTAGAACAATTACTAATAGAATTGCAGAGATGAATGATAAAGAATACCAAGTAACTAAATATTGAAGATGATTATTTTTTAAATCTAATGAAGGAGTTCTACCAATTGGAACACCAGCTCTAATTAATTGATGTTCACTAAATTCTTCATTATCAGTTTGATATTTAGCATGATCTAATTCAACAAGTTCATGAGTCTTTGCTTTAGCCCATACTTTCCACCATGGTTTTGGTTCTGTAACAATAGTAGTTTTAATTGGATGATCTCTTAAATCAACTAAAGCTTGTAAATGTAAAGGAATACAACCTGAAGATTCAGCCATTTCTTCAAAGTTTAAAACATGCCATAATCTTGAATCAGGATCTTCTTTTTCAAAAGTCATTCCAGCTTTTGGATTTATCTTTCTAATTAAACAAACAATTTCAACTTCATGTTGTGGTAATGAAAGATGATGTAATTGTCTATGAGTTGGTAAAACTTTATTATCAGCCAAAAAACCTCTTTCAATTAATACGGGTGCACCACCATCTGATCTAATTAAAGGAGTAAATACTCTATAACCTTTCATTTCATTTTTTAATAAAGGACCAACAAATAATTCTTTTGAATGATCAAAATGACCTTTAACAATAACTCTTCTATATTGAAAATCATCAGCATCTTTTGGATCAAAATTTTTTGGTAAAGGTATAGGTTTATGAGTTAATCTATCTTCACATTTAGCAATTAAATCATTTTTCCAACTTAATCTACGTAATTGCCATGTACCTAACATAAATGATATTACTGGCATTAAAATTAAAAGTGATAAAAAGATTAATCTTGCAATTGAAAATTTTTGCTTTTCAGGTTCAAATTGTTCAGGTGCTTTAAGAGAATAATTTCTTTTAAATTGTAATAATACATTTTTATTAATATTTAATGATGATTTTGAATTTTTAGATATTGTTGATAAATTATGATAATTTTTTAATTGATTTTGGTATAAATTTGTTCTTTTTATAAGTAAAGATGAACTTCTCCATATAGGTAGAGAAACTTTTGTAGATCTAAGCATGTTTATGCTCATTGTTTACAAGAAGGATCTAGTTGATGTGTAATTAGAACTTAGGATGGTGTTATAGTAATCATCCTGGGAATATTAATTTTTCAAAGGCCTGAAGAGAAAAAAAGTGCTATGTAAATTTCAATATTTCAATTATTTCTTTACAAAAAAACATAGAGATGGAAAGTAAAGAAGGTTTATAACTGTTGAATAGAACATTAAGTGTTATTATAAGATACCATAAACCAGTTTTAAAGGTTAAAACAATACTTTAATACATACTGCTAAAGAGAGAATAGAGAGATGGGGGTAACTGTATTACGTAATCCACCGGCCATAGTAATTTTAAAAATTAGTTAATAGTTAACAGTTGTTATTCATTCAAGTGATGATATGAACAGCTAAACATCTAAAGAAGCCAGCTGAAGATGAACTGAAAACAAAGGAACCCACTGATTACAAATACAACATTAAGCAACAACAGATATTAAGCGCAGAGGCAATGTATCAAATTGAGCTGAGACTTGTCGTTAACTGTTGCTGTTTCGCTTCAACTACCCGTTAACATTTTGAACAGGTATCTATCAACTATCACCAACATTATTTAGGTAAACTAATATCATATATATATAACTAAGATTGAAATCCACTATTTTCTTTCTTTACAATTTATTCATAACTAAAAGGTTAAAGATGCTGTTAAATCTAAATTCAAAGTCAATAAATGATCATGAAATGTGTTCCAAATCAAACAAATTATGCAATAATAAGGTAAATTATGTTAATGACAACTGCAACACAAAATTCTCTTTAGAACTAATACCTTATTCAAATAAAAATTTAATTCGTTTTACTCATCTTCAAAATGGTGAAAGTTGGAAATCAAAATTAACTATTGATCAATACGCTGATAGAGAATGGAAAATTGGTTGTGAATCTAATTATGGTAAAAGAAATGATAATTCTAAAACTGGTGTTTATCATTATTCATTTAGAGATTTAAATATTGATTCAAGTTTAAATGATTATGATAACATAGTTGCATCTTGTGAAACTTTTAATAGAAATGGTTGGATAGTTAAAAATGGTGGCGAATTATCAGAGGTTTTAACCGCTTGTGTTGGTGGTGTTTATACTTTAAAAAATCATAGAAAGAAAGGTTATGCTGCTAAAATGATTACTGAATTATGTAAAACTATTGATGAACAAATTGGTGAAAATTCCTTCTCCTTTTTATTTAGTGAAGTTGAAGATTATTATTCAAAATTTGGTTTTAAAAGTTATCATGTTGATTGTCATGAATTATTTATAAATGATTTTGATTTTGATTTTGAAATTAATGATGTGGATAAAATTGGTTATTCAATAGATCAAAATTTGATTGATAATCATGCTAAATATATTAAAAATTCTTTAATTCAAAAATCTATTAAGAATCCAAAATCTATCTTTGTTTCATTAATTCCTGATATTAGAATCTTTAATTGGTTTCATGATCGTGATTTATTTATTTGTAAAATTTTATATCCAGAATTTGAATCAAAACTTGATACTTTTGGTGTTTCAATAAAGAATACAAATGATTATATTATGTGGTGGCATGATTGGAATAATAATTGTTTATTTATAATTAATCTATTTATTAATGATGAGAATAATTTTAAAAAGAATTTCAAAATTTTAATTAATTCTGCAATTTTTGAAGCTAAAAAATTTAATCTTAAAAAGATAGAAATTTGGGATTCATCTTTAAAATCAACAACAAGTGCTATTAATAATTATGATTATTCAATAAATTATTTAAAGACAAGATTTAATTCAAATTCAACTAGTTTTTATAATCATAATGATTCATTATCTGCTTTAAGAATGAATATACCCTCTGCTGATTCAAATGAAATAGTTTGGGAAAACAATGAAAAATGGAATTGGTTCTAAATTCTATACTTATTAAAACACCTATGTATATATTCACCTATTTATTTATTTATTACTCATATATAATTCCTAAAAGTATAATAAGTATAAATTTATTCGGACTCAAAATTACACAACAGCTGCGTATTTTCTAGCACTAAGAAAAAATTAAATAAGCGAATACTCAAATAGTATAATAGAGGCATGAACATAAATTAAATGCAGCTAATATTAAATATTTGATAAGAATTGCTCAATTGAGTTGAAAAATTACTATACCAAGAATTAATAGAATCAGATATATAAATATCAAATATATAAATATCAAATTCTTTCTATTCTCATTATAATATTAATTCATCAATTAAATAAATCAATTATGACTGAGAACAATTTACAATTCACTTTAACACCTTTAGAAGACAAAGATTTAATTAGATTCACACATAAATCAAATGGTGAAGTTTGGAAATCTTTATTAACAAATGATGAATACGCTGACAGAGAATGGGTTATTGGTGTTCAATCAAAATATGGTAAAAGAAATGAAGATAAAAAGACTGGTGTTTATCATTATGTTTTAAGAAATAAATCAATTGATTCTTCAAAAGATTCAAATGATGATATAGTTTCAAGTTGTGAAAGTTATCAAAGACTAGGTTGGGTTGTTAAGAATGGTGAATTAAAAGAAGTTGTTACAGGTTGTGTTGGTGGTGTTTATACAATGCCAGATCATAGAAAGAATGGTTATGCAGCTGTAATGATTGATAGTTTAAATAAATCTGTTGATAAAATGATTGATGATTCTGATTCATTTATCTTTTTATATTCAGAAGTTCAAAAATATTATGAAAGATTTGGTTATAAAAGTTTTAAAGTTCCATATCATCATTTAGTTTTAGGAGATAATAATAAAAAAGAAATTGATGAAACTATATTTGAACCAATTACATATGATAGTCATCATGAATTAATTGATTTTCAATCTTCAAAATTAAAGAATGAAATTATTGAAAAATCAAAATCTTTACCAGAAAAGACTTTAACTTCATTAAAACCTGATTCAAGAATTTATAGTTGGTGGCAAGATCGTGATATCTTTGTTGGTTCAACATTATTTCCTGATCGTAACAGTGATAAATTTGGTGTAGTATTAAAGAATTCCAAAAATTTCATTACTTGGTATCATGAATGGGTATCAGATGAATTAATTATTTTATCAATTGTTGTTGAAGATGATTCTAAAAATTTAGAAACTGTTATTAAATTATTAGAAGCTGCAGTTAAAGAAGCTAAAGATACTGGTTTAAAACAATTAGTTATTTGGGATACAACAATTAATATTACTGAATCAATTCATGATAATCTAATTGATTACATTAAAAAGAATTATTCTGAATCTACATTTTATGATGAAAATACTTCTTTACCTGGTCTTAAATTATTTAATGATAAAATAGATCCAAATGATGTTTTATGGGAAAATAATGATAAATGGTGTTGGTTTTAAAAAAAGTTCAATATTTTGATATAAACAATTAACCAAACCAAGTATCTATAATTATATGAATATAAAATACAGTCATTTCCAGTTTCATTTAAAAGCACTGATTTTGTTTTTACTTCATGTTAATTTTGATTTCAAATAATCTGCATATTTTAAATAAATGTTTACAAAAACCAAAATTTAAAATTTTACCACAATTAAAAAAAAAGTTTTGTAGTAGTAATTATTTCTTTGAATGAATATATATTGATGTCGTTTATACTTAACAATAATTAGAATCATGAATCTTTTAGATTTACCAAGAGAGATTATATCAAAAATTTTATTTGAGGTTTTTAAATCTAAATATTCAATTTTACCATTTTTAACAGTAAATAAATTGACTTATTATAAATTTATTCATCTTTATTATTTAATTCATAAAGTTCAAATTAATAAACATAATATCAATTTAATATTAAATTCAAATTTAAATGTTTCAAAGAATATTGTTATTTTGGATCTTAAATTAAATAAGAATAATTATAATCTTAAAAGAATTAAAGGTAAATTCAATTCAATAAAACATGGACAAAAACCATTAGAACAAATCAATTATAATGAATTGAATATAGATGATTTAAGTTTAAGAAAGAGAGATTTTATTGATTTAAATCAAAGAATCATTAATTGTTTGGATATTTTTACTTCTTTAAAAATTTTAACTATTGAGATTAATGATATTCTATACCTTGATCAATTTCTACATAAATTCAATAACAAATCTATTGAAAAAATCAAGTTAATCATTGGTATTAATAAAAAAGAATTATTAAAATATGAATTTAATAGGTCATTAGTTTATAATGAAAACAATTCCCTAACAAATAATTGTCCTCAACTCAAAGTTCTTAAGATTCTTTCAGAAAATGTTATTAGATCTAATAAATTTCAACCTCAATCAGCTCTTTCAAATAATTATCAAATGCATTCTTTTAATATTAGTGAAGAAACAGGGTTTAAACATTTTAGAGTTAATGATATTAATAATAGCAATAAATCAATTAATATTGGATTTGGGAAACTGATAAACAAATTTATCTGTAAAAATTCTCAAAGTTTGGAGCAATTAATATTTAGTAATATTGATGTTAGTTTGATATTTAATGATAAACTTGATGATATTCCAATGATGATCAATTTAAAGTATTTGATGATTGATAATTCTTCCAGGTTAAATATGTATAAATGGTTATATAATTTTAGAAAAATGACCCTCAATTTAACTTTAAAAGGATATAGTTGTCCTAATACTATAATATTATTATTGGATCTATTTGGAAGAAGATTGTATTATAAGAGAGTAGAGAATATACCTAGTTTTGTTGAACATGTTAATTATCCAACAGAGATAGCTAGTTGGAATCAAACTAAGTATATTTCAACACAATTAGCAATTTTCAGAGTTGAAGCAAATTATACTGAACATTGGAGTTAATAATTATGAAATAAATTAATAAATAATAAACTAAAAATAAGTTAAATAGCTTGAATAAATAGATCACTTTGCTGATAATTAATATTAATTTTTGTAGCAATCATTAAATTTCAAAGCTTTTAAAAGCAAAGCAAACAATAGAGAACAACAATAGAACAATAGAAAATAACGTAAATGGACCTTTTGTATTCCAAATGTTTAATATTAAATCATCATTTATATCGTCATACACCTGACACCCTAATTTTAATTCATTTCATTAACAGTTTTATATAGAAAAAATTTCTTCCCAAATTAACCAGCCATAAAAAAATAAAATAAAATACGTCTCATCTTGAAAATATTTAATATCTGAAAAAAATTTAGATAGAAAATTCTAGCAACCATCAGCTCTTCAATACTGTTACTTGGTCATTATACTGTGTGTGATCTATTAGAAACCATAGGTCCTTTATTCTCAATATTCAATACTCACTCGTCGAAGTGGTATCCAATAAAATTTGTTTGGCTATCTAAGAGTTTCAGGGGTATACGATAGCAGCTTCAAAAATTTAATATTCATCAAAATTATACAAACAAAATTAATTAAAACTATTAATATTCAAGTAAGATCCAAGTAAATAAAAGATAAATATAGTGATTATTGAAATTTGATATAAAAATTAAGAAAATATGAAGGAATTTTTTCAAATAATCATTTTATTGATAATTGGTTTCTTATCAGTACCAACTAATTGTTTTGTTCAATCATACTGTTCAAGTGAAAATACTGGTAGTGGATCAGAAGTTTATAATTCAACTTATCAATCTGCTGGTTATTGTCATGATAAATGTACAGGTTATCAGTTTGGTATAGTTTTACAATATAATTGTTGGTGTTCTAATGAATTACCATCTTCAGATGTTAACTTAGATGATTGTTCAGATTCTTGCCCAGGTTATCCAAGTGAACTTTGTGGTAACATTGAAGATAATTATTATGGTTATATTTTAGTTGATGCTACTTCCACAGTAGATATTTCATCCTCATCCTCATCATCTTCATCATCATCATCATCATCATCATCAACTTCGATTGATTTAGTCCAAGAATCCAATATTGAAAGTGATGGATCACAAAGTACTTCAGAAACATCTCAAATAACGTCTGAAGTTATTTCTACATCTGACAGCCCATCATCATCAACAACATCAGCAACCTCATCTTCATCATCAACAACATCATCAACAACAACATCATCAACTTCATCCTCTAATACTGAAGAAACATCATCTACTTCTTCTTCTGAAAGCGAAAGTGCAGGTACAATTACATCAGTTCATGCAACTACATCAATTATATACTCTGTTATCAGTATTACAGAAAGTGGCTCTCCAGTAACCACTACAGAAATTGTTTCAACCATAATTTCTTCAGTTACAGAGACATCAGTAGCTTCAAGTTCAAATAATTCAACAACAAATGAAAATAAATCTTCAGGATATTGGGACTCTCCAGGTAAAGTGGCTGGTACATTTGTCGTTGTTGGAGTAGTTTGTGTTGCTATACTTGGTTTATTACTATATTGTTGTTGCTTTAGATCTAGAAGATCACAAGAACAAACACCATTTGATGAAGAAATATCAACAAGTGGTATTAAACATAGCAATGAGAAAGGTAATAGTAACGTTATGATAAGTTCAGATCCTTCTAGTGGCGGAGATTTTGTTGAAGTGGATCAAAGATTGGATCCAAGACAGATGTTTATGAATTGGGAAATGACAGGGAGCAGGAAATCATTGGCTGACAATATGGATTATAGCAGAAAGGTTTTGCGTGTAACGAATGGAGATTAATCTGTCTAATATAGTATTATTTATGAGAAACCATTGAGATATATATATAATAGTAAAGAAGCATTGTAAGCAGCAGCAGCACCACGGAAACGGAAACGGAACGGAAAGAGAAGCCACAGACGACGGAAATCTCAACATCCGAACACCACAACTTTTCTTGATTTTTTTTTTTTTTTGCCGCCAAGTAAAGAAAAAAAAGGAATTCTCTACTTAAATAAAAAGCACAGCCAAAAGTCATTCCCACAAACTCACCCTTTATTTATTCTCAACACCATCCACTTTTTTAAGTTAGATATACTTGTAATTCATACCATCTAGGTCAAATTACAATAAAGATGTTTAATCAACATGCTCCTTTACCACCTGTTAAGTCTTTCCACGATGAATTTTCGTTAAATTTGGACTCAAATAACTATTCAAATGATAATACTTTTAATCAAAGTTTCAACAAATCAAACCCTTCAACTAATGCTTCCTCAAGAAGTGATAGTGCTTCAAATATCTTAAACAATGCTAATGCTTCAAACTTGATTAACAACATTAATTTAAATCATAGCAATATCTCTGGTTCTTCCTCTGTTGCAAGTCAAAACAATCATTCTCCAGATTCTATAACTTCAATCTCAAATCATTCAACTGAAAATTCTTCAATAGATTCACCAAATGCTCATACAAACGATACTGAATTAAATACTATTCCTTCTTTAGGTACTATCTTTGACTATAATTCTATGCCTTCTTTCCCAAATTATCAAACTACTTCAAATTTTGGTTCTTTAACATCAAATAATTTAAATGTTAATAATCACTATTACAACAACAACAACAATAATAATAATTCTAACAACAATAATAATAGTGTTAATACAAACAACAACAACAATGTTAATGTCAACTCAAATTCAAATATTAATTTAGGAACTCAAATTGAATCAGATTATTCAAATATTCCAAAAATTTTATTACCAAAAGCTGAATTAACTAGTTTTTCAAATAATTCAAATCTTCATGAACCACCACAAAAATTAAAATATTTAAGAAAGAAAGATTTACAAGAATCAAATAAAGGTCCATTAGTTTGTAAATGGAATTCTTGTAATCAAATTTTTGAAAATGCTGAAATTTTATACAATCATTTATGTGATGATCATGTTGGTAGAAAATCAAATAAAAATTTATCTTTAAGTTGTCATTGGGATAAATGTAATGTTGTTACTGTTAAAAGAGATCATATTACTTCTCATATTAGAGTTCATATTCCATTAAAACCTTATGATTGTCCTTCTTGTCCAAAGAAATTTAAAAGACCACAAGATTTAAAGAAACATATCAAAACTCATATTGATAAAAAGATTAGAAAACAACAACGTGCTGAAAAATTCTTAGATTCAATTAAGAATTCTAAAATTAAACCAATTTATAATGATGAATTAATGAGAAATTTAAATGAATTTAATAATACTGAATTACCTCCATTATTATCAAAATCTGTTTTCAAAAATTTCCAAGAATTTAATGATACAAATAATTTCTTTAATCAATTAAGTTATTCATTAGATAATTATTCAACTTTCCCAAATTCTATTTCAAGTTCAAATAATATCAATTTGAATAATATTCCTCCATTATTAAACAATAGCAATAATCAACAACAACAACAACAACAGCATCATCATTCAATTTCAGGTATTAGTTCATCTGGACCTTCATTACCTTCATCAACCATCAATTCTAATTCTTTATACCCATCATTAAATAATAACAACTATATCAATAATCATAACTTGAGTATTTCATCTTTGAACAATTCTAATTTAGCTCAAAATATTAATGGTTCTGATACTTTGAAGAATTTAGATAATTATAATACAACAAATAACCATTTAACAAATAGTTTATTGAATTATAATTTCAATTATCCACAAATTTCTAATAGATATGGTTCTACTGATAATTCAGATTCAAGAAAGTATGATATTAGTATGAACCAAAAGAGCAATAATCAACAAACTGAAGAAGAAGCAGGATCAGAAACTGAAACTGAATCTTTATATTCATCCAATGAAGAAAACTCTCAAAGTTCTGATGAAGATGAAGATGATTTAGATGAATTAACTAATAAACTTACTCAATTATCAATGGTTGATCAAATTAAGATTCATAAAGAAATTATTAGTAGTATTAGAAAACAATTACTAATGATTGAAACTGAATTTAAAGAAAGTCAAGTTGTTGATGTCAGTGTTACTAAACTTGATAAACCTCTTTATCCAAAATTATCAACTGTCTAAATTTTCATGAGGAGTTTAATTAATTGTTCAATTAATGATAACGTTGTTTTGTTTGTCTTTTTTTATCAGTTTTAAAATTAGTTTGATAGGATCTTTTTCAGAGAAGAAGCAAATTTATTGTTGATATTTGCAAGTATTTTTATGGTTTTCTTAGGCGAGTTTGTTTTACTCTTTATTTTTTTTTTGACTTTGAGTTTTTCTGTGTGTTATTTCTTTCTATTATTTTGTTTATTCCTGTTTATATGACAGGTATGTGTGTGTTTTTTTTCAATTTTGATTTTTTGTTTAATTTTTCAATTAGTTTTGATAAGTATACTAGTTATTTTTTTTTTTTTTTTTGATTATGTCTATTGACAATATTTACATTATTATATATCGTTTGAATAATTTAAGAATTAATTTTGTAAATCTATATTAGTACATAATATTATCAATATTATAAAAGAAAGAAAATGTTCGTATGAATGAAGTAATTAATGGGTATATTTGTTTGTGATATTTTGAACTAGATGATAAAACTTGGAATGATTACTGCTGCAAAAATACTAAAAGGGTAGAAACCATTTAATTTATTTGAACCATTAGAAGAGCTAGTGGAAGAAGTTGTTGAAGTTGTTTCAGATTCAGAAGCAGAAGAAGAAGAAGAAGTTGTTGTTTCTGAGCTTTCAGTTGAAGAAATTGAAGAAGAAGATGATGATGATGACAATAAAGAAGATGAAACTGAAGAAGAAGAAGAGAGTAAAGAAGATGATAAAGCAGCAGAACTTGTACTTGATGGTAAAGATGAGGTTGCAGAAGAGACAGCTGTAGCTGAAACTTCTTCATTTAAAATATCAGTTGGTTGAACATAGTCACCTAAATCATAACTTAAAGCAGTAGCTAAAGTATAAAAATCACTAAATGGGAAACTTAGGGTTGCCATTTTAGAAGTTAAAGCACTATCATCAGTAATAGTATCAATTTCATTAACATAATCATTTAGATCTTGTGGGAATGTCATATCTTTTGAAGCCATATATTCAACATAACTTGAATAATTCTCTTGAAATTCTTCCATAAAAGTTAAAATTATTGGGATATCAATAGCTAAAGCAGCTTCAGTTGCACTTGATAATTGTTCTGAATTATAACTTGTAAAACTAGTATCATCAGAGCAGATTACAGTTTTAGATAATAATGCAATAGGCAAAACTTTAGTATTTGAGAATTTCATGCTTATAAATAAATATGTTCAAGATAGTGTTAGTGGATAAACGAATGTGATACAACTGTTTAACAAACCAAACAGAATAATAACTGTAAAATGTGGGAAACCAGCTAGTTATTAAATAGTAATTGTAACAGTGCTTATTTCTCTTCAAGAATACCCATTGAAGTCCCAAAGAGGAAATTACAAAGATGGCTCACCGCAATTTTTCAGAACGGACCAAATCCAAAAATCTGTTTCAGAACGTCCCAAAACCAATCAAAAAAATCAAAAATCACGTGACCCAATTTTTTTTTTGAGGTAAATTTTTAATCCAACAATTTGCTTCTCCACAAAGAAAAGTTGATAGGGAAAGTCATTAATAATAATGAATTCCCACTTATTAATACTCAATGAACCAATCATGATTCTCTAACAATTCTTATCCATTCTTTACACCTCATTTTACTAATTTACCCCTTATGAGTGCTTTTTGGTTTATATCATTTAGTTTAATTCTCCAGTTATTAGCCAATGTATTTAAAGTCAAAAGTTTATCTTGTTTTCAATTCAAATTTATATTCAGTAACAACTACAATTACAATCATCTTATTATAATTTAAACAATGTCTATATTTCCTGGGGTTGAAGAATGTCATCCTAAATATCTCTATAAAGCAATCGATAAAGATATCTCTGTTGATCAAATTTATGGCCCAAATTTAAAACCAAATTTATCAAATATTCAAAATAATGATTTAACTATTTTATCTCAAGCTTGGTTAAGTGAATTTAATAAATCTTTAAAAAATATCAATAAAGATTCTTCAAGTATTGATAATTTTTTAATGAATCATTCAGTTTGGAAAGATCATTTATCTTTAACTTTAGATTTAAGAGATTTTATTGGTCCTAAAAAGATTAAAGATCAATTAATTAAATCTTTTAATAAAAAAATTGGTGAATTTAAAATTGATACTAATGCTGATCATCGTTTCCCTACTGGTGTATTTTTATGGAAATTAAATGATGAAGTTCAAATTATTCATATCTATATTAAATATGAAAATTCTTATGGTAAAGGTACTGGTTCAATTAGATTAATTAGTGTTGATAATGATCCATTAGCTCCTTTAGGTTTAAAAGTTTTAACTGTTTTCACTTTATTAGATCAATTTACTTCAATTCCTGAAAGAGCTGGTCTTAATAGACCTCAAGGTGTTAAACATGGTGAAAATATTCATAGAAAGACTTGGCTTGAATTAAGAAAAGAAGATCAAGATTATAATGAAAATCATCAACCTTTAGCTTTAGTCGTTGGTGGTGGTCAAGCTGGTTTAACGTTAGCTGCAAGATTAAAAGCTTTTGGTTATAATACTTTAATAATTGAAAGTAATTCAAATGTTGGTGATAATTGGAGAAAAAGATATAAATTTTTAGCTTTACATGATCCTTATTTTTATCATAAATTACCTTATCTTGATTCTGATTTAACTCCAATTTTTTCTTCAAAAGATCAATTTGCTAATTATTTAGAATGCTATTCAAAAATTTTAGAATTAAATATTTGGTTAAATCATACTGTTTTAAATTCTGAATTTGATGAAAATAAAAAAATTTGGACTGTTAAAATTAAAGATAATATTGATAATGAAATTAAAGTTATTTATCCAAATCATTTAGTATTTGCAACTGGTCATTCTGGTGAACCAAATATTCCAACTTTCCCAGGTCAAGAAAAATTTAAAGGTGAAATTGTTCATTCTTCAAAACATTCAAGTGGTGAATTATATAAAGGTAAAAATGCTTTAGTTGTTGGTGCTTGTAATTCTGCTCATGATATTTGTCAAGATTTTTATGAACAAGATGTTGGTTCTGTAACAATGTTACAAAGATCTTCAACTTGTGTTATTTCAAGTGAAAATGGTTTAAGAGTTAATAATAGAGATGTTTTTGATACTAATGGTCCTGAAAAAATTGATACTGCTGATTTATTATTACATGGTAATCCAATTTATTTAACTAATTTATTAATGCAACAACAATATAGAGAATCTTCAAAAGATGATTCTAAATTATTAACTGGTTTAGAATCAAGAGGTTTTAAAACAAATTCTGGTATGGGTGGTACTGGTTTATTTGGTTTATACTATAGAAGAGGTTCAGGTTACTATATTGATGTTGGTTGTTCAACTTTAATTATTGAAGAAAAAGTTAAGATTAAACATGGTGGTATTAAAGAATTTACTGAACATGGTGTTATTTATGAAGATGGTACTGAATCTGGTCATTTAGATATAGTTGTTTTAGCTACTGGATTTTCAAACATGAAAAACTCTACTAAAAGAAATTTAAATGATGAAGTTGTTGATAAATTAAAACCTGTTTGGGATTTAGATGATGAAGGTGAATTTAATACTATTTGGAGAAATTCAGGTCAAGAAAACTTTTGGTTCCAAGGTGGTAATTTAGCTCTCTGTAGATATATGTCTAAGAGATTAGCACTTCAAATAATTGCAAAACAAGAAAGTTTTGATTAGTTTATATTGCTGTTATTATTTTTTGATTTATTTTTTTGTATAGTATTAATTTATGATTTTATGAGTAAACGTTTTCAACTACTATTATTTGTAAATAAATTTTATTTTAACATCAAGCTAAATTCAATTAATTATATAGATAAAATAAATAGGATATAAAGTAAAAAACTTTAAATAAATCAATTCTATGATTAATTTCCAATAGCGTAGTAATGTAAATATGCACTTTGTGTTTTAACACCTTCAATATAATTACTGATATCAAGTTTTTCATTAGTTGAATGAGCACCATCATCACCTCTACCAATTGGTAATAAAAGAACAGATGTCTTAAGTTGTTGTTCAAAAGTTAAAGTAATTGGAATTGAACCACCTTCTCTTGTTAAATCTGGTTCAATATTCCAAACAGCTTTTGTTGCTCTTCTAGCAGCTGTAAAGTTTTCATTAAATGGATCTGATAACCAATAATCACCATCATGAATTAATTCAACTTTAATTTTATTTGGTGAATCTAATTTTTTAAATTCATCTTTACAATGTTTAATAACTAATTCTGTTAATTTAGTTGATGAAATATCTGGAACTGTTCTAATAGAAAATTTACCTTTAACTTTTGCTGGAATAACAGTTTTAGCACCAGCTTCAGAGAATGCACCTTCAATACCATGAATTGATAATGATGGATATCTCCATCTATGTTGTAAAATTGAATGTTTATCATCATATAAAGCAGTTTTTGAACCAGTAGCATCATTTAATACTTCAACATCAAATTCAATATCATCATATAATTTATTTTCTTCTTCAGTTAATGGTTTAACTTGTTCATCAACACCAGGAATTAAGATTTTACCTTTAGTATCAACTAATGTACCTAAAACTTTAACTAAATCAGTCATTGGTTCTGCAACAATACCACCAAAAAGACCTGAATGTAAATCTGCTGAAGGACCAGTAACTTCAATTTGATAATAGTTAACCCCTCTTAAACCATAAGTTAAAACTGGTTTAGTTGTACCTAACCAATAATTATCACTAATAGTTACTGCATCAACACCTTTAAAATAATTATTAGCTTCTTTAGCAATTAAATCATCTAAACCTAAAGAACCACTTTCTTCCATACCTTCAAAACAAGTAACTAAATTAACTGGTAATTCTAAACCTAATTCTTGATGAGCTTGAATAACATTTAACCAACCCATAACAGGACCTTTATCATCAGAGGTACCTCTACCGTATAAGATATCATTTTCTTCAACCATTGTAAATGGTTCATATTTCCAACCATCTGATAAAGCAGCTGGTTGAACATCATAATGACCATAAACTAAAATAGTTTTTTTATTTGGATCTGAACCAAATCTTGATAAAATAATTGGTGGTAATTTTAAGTTTGTATCAACAACTGGTGGTGGTTGAATACCTAAATCTTTTAATTGTAAATCTTGAGCACCTAAAGTTTTTAATTCATTTGCAATAAAATCAGCAGTTTTAAAAACTTCTGGTCTTAATGATTCATCACCAGAAACACTTGGAATTTCAACACATTTTCTTAATCTTTCAATGAATTTAGGTTTCAATTCATCAATTCTGAAAAAGAAACATTTGTTAGTAATTTATATCTTTGCATATCTGGTGATATTATAACTTACTTTTTGAATAAAGCAGTAAAGTCAGGTTCTGTTGACATTTTGGAATAAGTTCTAGCTAATGTAATATTTGATTGAAGTTGGGTTACACAATTGTATTTGAATACAGTCTTATAGTTTTTAAAGATCAAAGACGATGTATTTCTTGAGAAAACCCTGTACATTAAGTATTAACAAGATATTAAAACTAAGTGATTTCAATTAAAATGCGATAGATATTTTTTGGTGGAAGAAAAAAAAAAAAAATTAAGGAGACTACTGTTTTAGGAATTACCTCATTGGGACTGAAATCATCATAAATTTTTCATCTATTACACATTAGTATTAAGCCTTTGGACCAATCATCTTTTCTGGTTTAACCCATTCATCAAATTCTTCAGAACTTAAGACACCTAATTCTAAAGCTGATTCTTTTAAAGTTAAACCCTTTTTATGAGCATTTTTGGCAACTTTTGAAGCTTTATCATAACCAATCTTTGGGTTTAAAGCAGTAACCAACATTAAAGATTCATGTAAAGTCTTTTCAATCTTATCTTTATTAGCAATAATACCATCAACACAATGGATTCTGAATGAGTTTGAACCATCAGCTAATAATCTAATTGAGGATAATAAGTTTGAAATTAATAAAGGTTTGAAAACGTTTAATTCAAATTGACCTGAAGCACCAGCAAAAGTAATTGTTGAATGATTACCAAAGACTTGACAAGCAACCATAGTTAAAGCTTCATTTTGTGTTGGATTAACTTTACCTGGCATAATTGATGAACCTGGTTCATTTTCTGGTAATGATAATTCACCATAACCACATCTTGGACCTGAACCTAAATATCTAATATCATTAGCAATTTTAAATAAAGAAGTAGCTAAAGTATTTAAAGCACCTGAACATTCAACAATTGCATCATGAGCAGCTAAAGCTTCGAATTTATTTGGAGCAGTTTTAAAATCAATACCAGTTTCTTTTGAAACTTGTTCAGCAACTTTAACATCAAAACCAATTTTAGTATTTAAACCAGTACCAACAGCTGTACCACCTTGAGCTAAAAATTTTAAATTAGTTAAACTATTTTCAACTCTACCAATACCATTTGAAACTTGTTGAACATAACCTGAAAATTCTTGGCCTAAAGTTAATGGAGTTGCATCTTGTAAATGAGTTCTACCAATTTTAATAATATCAGCAAATTCAGTTGATTTTTTTTGTAAAGATTCTTTTAATAATCTTAATTCAGGTAATAAATGATTTGTAATTTCTAAAACAGCAGCAATATGCATAACAGTTGGGAAAGTATCATTTGATGATTGAGATTGATTAACATGATCATTTGGATGAACAGGAGATTTTGAACCTAATTCACCACCTAAAATTTCAATAGCTCTATTTGAGATAACTTCATTAGCATTCATATTTGATTGAGTACCTGAACCAGTTTGGAAAACTACTAATGGGAAATGATCCATTAATTTACCAGCACTAACTTCATCAGCAGCTTGTTTAATTGCATCAGCAATTTCAGGTTTTAAAGTACCTAATTCTTGATTAACAATAGCAGTTGATTTTTTTAAAATACCAAAAGCTTTAACAACTGGTTCTGGCATCTTTTCTCTTGCACCACCAATTTTAAAATTTTGTAGTGATCTTTGAGTTTGAGCACCCCAATATTTTTCAGATGGAACTTTTAATTCACCAAAGGCATCAGATTCGACTCTAAAAGAAGCAGACATTTTGAAAGAAGTTGTTGAGAATAATCTTGAAGATAATTTGATTGAAGAAGAAGAAGAAGCTCTTAACATGACTTTATATAATTTTTTTTTTCAAATTAAATTGTCCAATTAATTAATTATCGGGAGAAAATTTAGATAGGAAAGTGTTGTAATGGATAATAGGAAGAGAATTTGGAATTGAATTTAACAGGATAAAACGTAATGTAATTTGCTGTTGTTTCTAAAGTTTACAATTGACCTATTTTACAATTGAGGATGTTTCTAATTAGAAAATACGTTATATAGAAATGTTTTTTTTAGTGAATAATGAGATTTTATATAATTTTTTTTGAATTTGATCATTCAGTGAAAATGGCTCCGATTGTTATCTCTGTCCTTTCTGCCTAAGACTTCTGCCTAAAGTTGTTCTTCCTGTCTGCCTAGAGATCTCTGCCTAAAGTCTGCCTAGAGGAAGTTATCGGAATGTCACGTGAATGTTCGTCTCCTGTTTTTACCGGGAGATGGTGTCCAGATGTTTTAAATTTAATCACGTTTTTTTTCTTATTTGTTTACTTTTATATTTATCCCCCTATATTTAAGGGAAAGAGTACAACATGAACTCAAATGTTAATAATGATTTGGAATCTATACATACTCATATGACATCAAATGGTCAACGTTCAAATAATAAATCAATATTGGAAAATAACTTAACTGTTAAAACAAGAAATCTAATATTAGAAAAATTTACTATTTATCAAGGTCAAAATCCTGATTCAAAAATTATTTATATTGTTTCAAGTAATATTGAAGAATCATCTTTTAAAATGTTAGAAATTGATATATCTGATATTAAAAATTTAAAATTAAATGAAACAAAAGAGAATAAAATTTTTTCAAGAATTGAAATGACAAATAAATTACGTGAAATTGGTAAATTTGAACAATTAGTTAAAATTGTTACTTCTTATTCTTTATTAGGTTTTATTAGATTTACTGATTGTTATTACCTTTGTGTAATTACAAAAATGTCTCAAATAGCTGTTTTAGGTGGTCATTATATTTATCATATTGATGGTACTGATTTAATTCCAATGGCTCCATTAAATCATAAAAATTTTGATAAAACAATTGAAGATAAATTTAAAACAACTTTTGCAAATTTAGATTTAACAAAAACTTTTTATTTTAGTTATACTTATGATTTAACAAATACTTTACAAAGAAATACTTTAAGAGAAAAGACAAGAGCTTTTGATTTTAATTTTACAAATAAATTTAATGATAAATTTAATGAAATGTTTATTTGGAATAGTCATCTTTTAAAACCTGTTATTTCAAATTTTAAAAATTCTTTTGAATGGTTTCAACCAATTATTCATGGATTTATTGATCAAGCTAAAATTTCAATTTTAACAAAAACTATTTATATTACACTTATTGCAAGAAGATCTCATCATTTTGCAGGTGCAAGATTTTTAAAAAGAGGTGTTAATAATCAAGGTAATGTTGCAAATGAAGTTGAAACTGAACAAATTGTTACTGATATGACAACTTCAAGTTTCCATGATGGTAAATTTGGTTTTTATAATAATTCAAGATATACTTCATATGTTCAACATAGAGGTTCAATTCCTTTATATTGGTCACAAGAAACAACAAATTTAAAAATTGCAAAACCTCCAATAAAAATTGATATATTTGATCCATTTTATAGTTCTGCTGCTCTTCATTTTGATGATTTATTTAAAAGATATGATCCAAAAATTTTAATTTTAAATTTATTAAAAGTTAAAGAAAGAACTCCAAGAGAGACAAAATTATTAAAAGAATATGAAAATTGTATTAAATATCTTAATGCATCACTTCCAGAAAAATATAAATTACAATATTCAAGTTGGGATATGAGTAGAGCTTCAAAATCTGATGGTCAAGATGTTATTGAATATTTAGAAAATTATGCAAATGAAACAATAAAGACAACAGGAATTTTTCATAATGGAAATAGTTTAAAAACTACAAAACTTCAAGAAGGTGTTTGTAGAACTAATTGTATTGATTGTCTTGATAGAACTAATGCTGCACAATTTGTTATAGGGAAAAGAGCTTTAGGTTATCAATTATTAGCATTAGGTATTGTTGATGATCCATTCTTAGAATATGATTCTGATGTTGTTAATATTTTAACTGAAATGTTTCATGATCATGGTGATACAATTGCATTACAATACGGTGGTTCTCATTTAGTTAATACTGTTGAAACTTATAGAAAGATTAATCAATGGAGTTCACATTCTAGAGATATGATTGAAAGTATTAAAAGATTTTATAGTAATTCTTTTATTGATGCTCAAAGACAACATGCAATTAATTTATTTTTAGGTCATTATTCTTGGGAAAAAGGAAAACCTATGCTTTGGGATCTCGATACTGATTATTATCTTCATAATATTCAAATGGATGGTGAATTTAATAGAAGTTATAGATTATGGTGGAGTGATTTAAACCTTTTGAAATTTAGTGAAGTTTTTAAAATCCCAAATGATGGTTTAAAAATATCAAAATTACAACCTTACTATGGTTATGTTGAAACTTACGATAAAGAATATTATTGTACATCAAATATAACGTCATTTGATGAATTATTTGAAATATCAATGAATTCAACTTCAAGTTATACAACCAATTTAGAAGAGGATTTAGAGATATCACCATTTAAAGCTAGAAAATCTTCAAATATTAATTCAAAATTAAGAAGATTAGAAAAGAAAAGAGCACAAAATTTACAACCAATTATTTCAAATGAATCTAATGAAAATATTTTTGAATTAGAATCAAATATTTCTACAACTATTTTAAAAGAAATTAAAGAATCTCAAACAAATGTTGAACTTTTGATTTTAAAAGAAAGTTCTAAAAATGATGATGTTATTGTTGATGTTTCTGATAATACTTCTATTGAATCAACTGTAAGTATATTAACAAATATTTCAGTAAATATCAAAGATCAAAAAATTTATGAAAATGTTTGTGACTTGAAGACATTTGATTCCAAAGAATATGATTTGATAAATGAATTCCCTAAATTTTCTATACAAGATAATAAAATTTATGAAGAAATTTTTGAATATAAATCTGATACAATGTTTTTGGATAGACATTATGAAAATATTTTAGGTCATTATACATAGTATATCAGAATAAATTAAATGAAATAATATATATTTACAATAAAATTCAAAGACCAACAACTTCTTTAAAAGTTTCATTTATAATTCTTTTAAATTGATCTGATTGTACTGTAGAACATTTCTGTATAGATGAAGAACAAGCCATAGTATATTTAATATCTTCACATTTTATCCATACTTTACCATTCATTCCAACTGCGACTTCAAATTGACATTTCTTTACTAATAATTCAAATAATTTACCATCAAATAATAACCATCTAGCATAACCTAATGGAACTTCAAAAACGTAACCACCACTTAATAGACCAAATCCACCATCTTTACCACTTTCATCTACACATTCAATTTGAATATCAACTTCTTTACTAGAACTTGTTACTCTAGCATAAACTAAATCACCTACTTTTAAATTTGGTTTATTCTTTTTAGTAGCATTTGGAAAAGCCATATATGATAATGATATACCACTTGAGAAATTTGAAAGGGATACTTTATAATTTTCAGTATATTTATTTGTTATCACACCTATTACAAGATCACCTTGACTTGGTAAGTAATGACCTTTTGATGAATCTATGTATAATGTTTCTTTGTTTTGCTTCAGCACACCAGCATGAATTGGTAAAATTTCTGAAGATATAGGAGGATTGAATACACCAGGTCCCAATTTTGTTGAAACTTTTGTGCTTAGATGGTCACCAGGTATTATTAAAGACATATTGGCTAGATTTATGATTGTGATGATGTCTCTTCTATTTGTACTTCATTGATGTCAAAAATTTTCCTCTAAAAAAAAAAAAAAAAAAAAACTTACTGACACTACAGAATTCTGTCATCAAAATAACATTAATTTTTTGATGTTGCTTCTTTTTACAAATAAAATATACAGATAAAGAAGTGGCAAAGTACAGATGAACCCATTAGCAGAGAATGGTGATATTAGAAACAACAACGATAACAGTGGTATCGGAAAAATACAACAGAATATGATGGATAGATATCAGAAATTACATTCCATACAGACACATAGTCAAGAACTTGATAAAGGATCCAATAAATACACTCTAAGGACCAATAATTATATACCTTTTAAAAGAAATATAAGACAAGCAGAAAACATAAGGAGCTTGAATCGTGAACAAGTTAGCTGTAACAGAAGAGGAGGAAAAGACGGTATGGAAAGATTTATGGAGATTAGTCGTCAAGAAAGACAATTATTATCACTAAAGAAAGAAGCTGAAAAACATGCAATGGATTATGAAGATATACAAAATGATGCTACTCAAATTATGAGAGAACTTGATGAAATGGAAAATTTAGAACAACAGGAATTGGAATCACTTATAAGCAAATTGGAACTTTGAACTGGAATTATTTTGTTCTACTGTTGACCGATTATCTTTTATATTTATGAATAAAACCTATTTATTATACGAATAAAATCTATATGAAGTAATCAAATAAATCAAATAAAAGATGAAACAACAAAGAGTAGCAAGTCAATTAGCTTATTTATTTAACAAATTGTCAAAATATCAGCAAAAAACGCCAAAACTAAATAATAAAGCATCCGGACATAAATTCTGTCATCTGATTTTGTTTTGATTTTTTTTTTCTCGAAGTCTTCAAAAACATAAACACAACAAAGTAGCAATTCAAGTATAAAGAACGTACCATTACTTGACAATTAAGATGCCACCTAAAAGAACTAGAGCTTCACGCGAAAGCTCTACTGCAGAAGTTGAGACTACAGAAGAAAAGAATTCTTTACAAGATGAAGAGGTAGACATTCCAGAAACAGCAATCGATGACGATTACAACCAAGAAGAGAACGATGAAGATATCAATGAAGAAGATGGTGAGTCTGATACATTAGAACAAGAGATCGATGACTTGAAAGATGAAGTAGATGAAGAAGATGATGAAGATGATGATAAAGATGAAAATGATAATGAAACAAGTCAATCAGAGAAACCAAAGAAGAAGAAAGATAAAAGAGGTCGTAAACCTTTACCAGTTGTTGGTCCTTTACCATTAAGTTTTGATGGACCTTTAGAAATAGTCAATGATGAATATGATCTTCCAATAGATAAGGATGGTGAAACAAAAATTAATAATGATGGTGAATTACAAGGTGGTAGAGAATACAAAGTTAGAACTTTCACTGTTTTAGGAAAAGGAAAAAGGTTATATATGTTGAGTACAGAACCTGCTCGTTGTATGGGATTTAGAGACTCATATTTGTTATTTCAAAAATATAAGCTTTTACACAAAGTTGTCTTGGATATGGATGAAAAATATGATTTGATTGATAGAGATATTATTCCACATAGTTATAAAGGTAGAGTGATAGGGTTAATAACAGCAAGATCCGTATACAGAGAATTTGGTGCCAAAATTGTTATAAATGGTAAGTATGTCACTGATGATTATTACCCACAAAGATCCATAGATGCTGGTTATAAAGAAGGTGATTTGGTTGATGGTGTCGAACACACAGGTGAATATGACAAAAACCAATATGTTGCATGGTATGGTGCTTCTTCTGTTTATCATCAACCATCATATTCTCATGTTATTCATAGACCAATAAATCCATTAGAAAATTTTAAAGCTCAAAATGTTGATGAAGATAATTGGTTATTTCAAAATGCAACTGCTTCATCACAATATAATACATCCATTCTTAATAATAGACTCTCACTATTAAAGGGGAAAAGGGAAAGTTATACTGGTATAGTGATGGTCCCAGGTTCTACTCAACCAACAAATGTCACTTACAAAAAAATTATAGATAAACCAGGGAGAAAAAAATTAATTTATGAAACTGTAATTGTGCCTAGCTTTGTCAAGAAAACTGGATTATTAAATGTTTCTCCTCAAATTTATGAAGAGTTTGTAACTGAAGAAGTCAGAGAAGCTATTATAAAACAACAAAATTCTGAAAAAAATCAATTAAATGGGTGAAATCATGATATGTAATTTTCTTCGTTTATAAAGACCACTAAATGAGGTTATAAATACATTTGTTATATTGAAAATATTGTTCATATTGAGACGTAGCAGTTCATTATTTATTATATTATATAGTGTTAGAGTATTGTAGCTAATGTTATTCATTATTATTAAAATTATCATGCAATTGATGTTTGATTGGTATTAATAAACTTAGAACATTCTTCCCTATAATTAATTTCAACATTTCTTTGATTTTCAAAAACCAATGGAACTTGATTGAATTTTGTCTTTTGTGATTTTAATTCTTCACGATTATCACTTGGAAGTTTATATTCCTCATAAAGTGTATCTTTTAATCTTGTTAAATATTCTAATGTTGTTTTTAAATAAAATAGAGTTCCCCATATTTCATCATTGGCTTCTGTATCACTGTTCAATGTACTGTTAATTTTTGTGGATAGTAAAATTGTATTATTACTTATTAAAAGTTCAATACCATCAATCAAGCTAAAAACATCTTCATTTAAAGGAAATTCACAAACTGTAATCTTAGGAGCCATGAAAAAGACATAATTTTTGATACTCAAAGACTTGACCTTATTGGTATTTTCAACATTAAAATTGAATGATTTTATTAATTGTGAAATCACTTTCTTCTTAGAATTCTTTGATAAAAATGCAACACTAAATAAATCTTTCAAGAAATCCTTATTTTCACGTGATTGATCTTTGAATAATCTGGTTCTATAATCCTCTGCTAATTTAAATCCTGCAGAATAACTAGTATCAATCAAAGTTTCATGTTTTTCATGCATTTCTTTATGAATTTCCAACGCAATTGATCTAACATATGGGAAAATCGATGCTTGTAAAGCAACAATTGTAGGAAAACACAATTTTGGATTTGCATAACCTAATTTAACAATAAATTTTAAAAATTTTATAGCTAAATATGAATGGTCACCATCATCATACAAACATAATGATAAAATATGTTCCATGTACCGTTGTGCTAATGATGCACAGATACCATCTACTTCAAAACTTTTAGAATTACCATGAAATATATCAACATCTAATCCCACTTTGTTTGAAACTTTTTGTTCTGAACCAGCTTTTTTAATATTCAATTTTTCCTGTTCAGTTAAAAATTCTAAAATTCCTTGAATTATAACTTCTTTAAATTCAATATCATCACCTTCAAACTCCATATCTAACAAATTGAGAATTGGTTTACTTATAAATAATTTGGGATGTGAGGAACAAATATAAATCACATTCTTTATAGCGACTTTCCTAATATTTCTGTGAATATTTGATTTAGTAAAAACTAATGTATTCTTAGTTATGAAACTTAATATTGTTTCTTTAGCTTTGAATCCCAATTTTTTATTTTGTTCAAATAATTTATGATGTTTTTCAAGATCACAGTATTTACCAAAACTTGCAACTAAGAATATCAATCTTAATAACTTTGGATCACTTCCTGTCAACTTGTTACTTAATGCCTTATCAACGTATGGCTTTATTAAACTCAAACAAGAAATAGCTGCATTTGCAATTTTAGCTGTATTGTCCTTCATCAATGACAAACTCCATAAACAAGGCATAGCTTCATTTAACTCTTTTGCATTAAAACGTGTCAAGTTCTTCAAAAGAAATATTTGAGATTCATTTAAAAATGCAGGTCTCAAATTATCAATGGTTGATAAGGATGATTTAAATATTACCAATGTATAGAATGTTGTACTTGAAGATTGTGCATCTGTGTTTAGATATGGAAGTAATGACATTAATTGTTCTTGTGTAATTAGATTTAAACCAGATTTAACAAAGATAGATAATAAAGCTAAATATTTTTCACATGATGTACTTTTCATTTCAGAATCAAATGTTTCAACTATTTTTTCCATTAACTCATCTGTTAATTTTCTAACAGCTGTTAAAAGGTTAGGATAAAATTTCTCATTCTTGACAGTTTTAACTGCAATATATGTATTGAAGTAGTTATCAAACACCTCACTATTTTTTTCAGATTTTGTAACCAAAGTTGTAAATAATTCTACCAAGTTACTAGTCTCCTCTTTAACCAACTGTGGATCATTAGAAGTTTCAAAAACGTTAAACAGCCTCAAAAATGTCGACTCTGATAAAGTTGATTCAGCTAAAACCACTATATTCTCTTCTTGATCACCAATACATCTTAAAATTCTTTCAATGACATATATTTTAATCTCTAAGCTGTTTGTTTCTGAAAATATTCTCTTCCCAATCTTGATCGATTTAGATTTCACCATAATAGACTTATCATTTGTTAATAATACCAATTGATAAAAATCTGAGATCAACTCAGGTTTTCTTAAAATATACTGATCAAAAATATCAAGAATTGCACCACGAACCAATGGTGACGAATCATTAACACAGCTGGCCAAGGATTGTGTAATAAGTGGAACACGTAAAAGATCTGGATCCTTGCTGATCAACATAGATAAATTCTTCATTGCTCTAGTTCTAGTCTTGACCTTCTCATTTGAAAGAAGTTTAATAACATGATTTAAAAAGCTTTGGTAAAGTTTGACAAAGTTACTATTTCTTATTATTGTATTATAACTTTTTGAAACATTAATTCTGTCAATAGTTTCAGTTTCAACAAGAGTTTCTTTTTCTTGAATAATCTTTATAAGTTCTTGAATTTGTGGTTTACACATATCATCATAATTACCATCCTCATCAACCGTGACTTTAATGCTATCAATCCACTGGAATAAAAGTGAGTCAAATGAACTGTTGTATAATGGTTTTGATTTTAAAGTTGAAAGGTAATTTAAAGTGTATTCATATTCTTGACTCAAATTTATAATAGAATTATCATTATGATTATGATTATTTCTGAACTTTATCATCGTAGATCCAATTATTCCAACCATTTCCAACATATATGTCTCAACAGTTGATGGTTGATTGTCTGATAAGTATATTAAACTATTTGTAATATCTGTCAACAAAAATAAAACTGAGTTAAATTCTGGAATTTCTAAAAGTTTTAATAGGTCTGTCAAAAACATCTCAAATAAACTTTTTACTGAATTTAATTGATTGATTATTTTATTCATAAATAAAGAACATATTAGATTTGAAACTTGTTTTTTAGATTCTTCAACTTCTGATGAAATGGATAATATTTTATTAATATCAAATGAATTTTTAACATCATCTATTTTACCTTCATTGATAATTGATTTTGAAGTTGAGAATTGAATAAAACTAACAATTAAAACAGTAAAATATTGAACATTTACATCAGATGAAAATTTAAATTGTCTTGACTGGGTTTTATTCACTGGTAACTTTTCAAAATTCATCATTACTTCATCAATAATGAAAGTTTGTTGATCAACATTGTTTTGGAAAAGTGATATTAGTAGCATCATTGAATCTAATTTTAAACTTAATAAAGATGGAATTGTTTGGAAGAAGATTGATATTGATAAGAATTCTAATTTTGTTAAAATATTATCAGATAAAGATGAAGAATTTGAATATAAAGTGAATTGGTTTAATATTTTTATGACTAAAGGTAATGAATTGGAATTAATATTTTTTTGATTTATTATCACCCCATCAACTAAGGTTGAAATGTATTGAATAGAATCAACCAAAAATGATTCAATATAAAGTTGATTATCTTTCTTTTTAGAATTAAAAATGTAAGTTATTATTAATATAGATAATAATGGATTAAAAGTGTTGGAATTTGATTCTAAAACAAGGAAATTTTTGATAGATTTATGACATAAATTTAATATTCTCAAAAGATAATTAGATGGAAAGTTTTCAAATACAGATGTTTTAATAAATTTTTGTAGTAATACTTCAATTTGGACAAGTGTATCATCTGCTAATACATGTTCTGTATTTTCTAACTCAATCCATTCATGTGATTCATATTCAGAGTCTTCATCTTTTAAACCTAGAACATCAACTAATTTTATTAAATTAGATGCTGAAATATTTTCTAATTCATGATACTTGGGTATAACATCTATTCTTGGTTTCTTTATTGATGAAATTGAATTATTCAAATCCAACTCTGTTGATTGTTCTTGTTGAGAATTCATATTATTTTGTACAGATGGTGATTTACTTGAGGAAACATCTAATACTCTCTTTTTAGAAGCAATTGTTTCTTCAGTATGGTCTTTGATATTGACATCAGGCAACTTCATGTTTTCTAACAGGTCTTTTGCAAATTGTGGTAAACCATTGTATAAACTAACTTGTTCAACATTAGTGGTTGTTTCTGAAGCGGGAAAAGATTTGAAAGCAAAACCTTCCAGATTTATTTCATTTGTTAAATCAAAAAGATTCATAGCGGTTTCTTTAAATTCATTCTTTTCTTTAGAATCAATATCATTCTCCAGAAGATCAATAATTGATTGTTGTGTATTGATATTTTTTATATTATTCAAAGAAAGAGAAATTGAAACTGAATTCAGAGGTGCTAGTTCTTGGAGAGGAATCAAATGAGTTAGAGGTGTTATCCCTAGCCCTTCCTTCAAAGACTCTGGGAATTGATTTTCTACACTCATCGATAGACCAGTGTATTGAATGTTTCAATGAATGTTGTTGATGTAAATAAGTGTTGATTCGTCAGATCATAGAATCCAAAATTATCAAAAGCGTGTTTTTTTTTTTTTTTTTTTGCCTTCTAACATCCGTACACCCATATAATCAAAGCAAATAAACTTCTACAAAAACTTTTTTAATACAAGAAGCAATAATTTATTATAATTAGAACTATATTAGGATGATGATAAATACATATCATCGAATTATTAGAAAATCATTAATCATAAAGAAAAAAATTATCATTTAAACATAAAATTAATAAAAAGAGCTAGAAAGTTATTAAACCAATTTTTCAGAAGGTTCTTTATCAGAAGTAGATTCTTCATGTTCATCTGAATTATTTGTTTGTAAAACACCACCAATATTGGCATTTTCTTGATGTTCAACAGATAATTTACCTCTTAGTTCTTCATCTGATAGGAATGGAACTTTTGGTTCCCAGCTAGCACTTCTCCAAGCTGGAACATCTTCATCCCATAATTGTGCAATTTCTTCCAAACGACGACCTTTAGTTTCTGGGAAGAAGAAGAAAACATGAATAAACATACAACCACAGAATGTAGCATAAATACAATAAGTCTTCCATGAAATGTTTTTGAATGAACTTGGTGTAAACATAGCAATGGCAAAGTTAAAGATCCAATTAGCAGCAGTTGCAACAGCAGCACCTCTTTGTCTACTAATATTATCACCCCAAATTTCACTACAGTATAACCAAATACCAACACCCCAAGATGGAGCAAATGAACAAACAAATAAGTAACAACAAGCAATAACACCTCTAGCAGCTGGTTTATCAGAGGATGGAATTTGAATTGTAACAGATGAAGAACCATCGAAACCAGCAGCAACAGGTTCTGAATAATTACCTAAAATACCAGCAACACCGAATTGGAAAGCCATCATGAATAAAGCACCAGTTAATAAAACAGGTCTTCTACCTAATTTATCTAAAAAGAATAAAGCTGGAACAGTTGTAACAGTATTTAAAACATATTGAATTGAAGAAGCAACTAAATTAGTATTACCAGTATAACCAGCCATTTCAAAAATATAAACAATATAGTACATCATAACGTTCATACCAGTCAATTGTTGCCATGTTTGAGCAAAGATAGCAACAATAGTTCTCTTAATATATTTCTTACCGAATAAATCTTTGTAACCAAAGTTTTTAACTTGTTCATCAACTAATAATTGTTCTCTAATTTCAGACATTTCAATAATAACATCTGGGTCTTGATGATTACCTTTGGCTTGAACAGCGGCAACGATATTTTCAGCATCTTCCCAATAACCATGACGAGCTAACCATCTTGGAGATTCAGGAATAAAGAAACAACCAACCATTAAGATTAAACCTGGAATAATTTCAATACCCCAAGCAATTCTAAAAGAAGCTGTACCATCAATAAATTGTAAACCATAACAGATATAAAACATAATTAAGATACCTAAAGTAACACAAAATTGGAATAAACCACCAATGAAACCTCTAATCTTTCTTGGGGCCAATTCAGCACCATAAACAGGGGCAACAGCAGTACCAAAACCAATACCAAAACCAGAGATAATACGACCAATGATTAATTGAGCTCTATTTTGAGAAGAAGATTGAATAGCAGCACCGACACACCATAAGAAAGAACAAGTTAATAAAGAAGCTCTTCTACCAAAAGGTTCAGAGACAAAAGTTGAAAGTAAAGAACCAAAGAAAGAACCTAAAGACATAGAAGCAGTGATAAAACCTTGAATAGTTGAACCTGGTGTATCAAAGTATCTGTTATAAGCATCAGTACCAATAAAACATGAGATTGAAGAAATATCAAAACCAAACATTAAACCAGAGATACAAGAAATCATTGTAATAACAAAGACGTTTGTAATATTTGGAAATTTATCCAAGAAGTTTCTAAACTTCAAAGCTGGGGCAACCAGTTTATCGTCAAATGAAGACATATTTATAGCAATATTATAATAACAATAATATAAGAGTTAAATTAGATTATAGAATAATAAAATATTGAAGAATAGAAAGAAGCAAGAAAGATATTTCAGGATTAGAAAAAAATAGAGAGAAAACAGCTAAATATATAGTAATTTTTTTTTTTTATAAACCCAGAATTCAGATGATTTATTTGATGTCCCAAAAAAAAAAGTTTCTCCTTCGCTCCTTTGGCTGGTTTCTGGGACATTTCCCCATACCCCAACATAAGAGACAAAAGTCTTCACACCCAAATGTCTCCGAAAGAATTTTTTTCTGTTTTTGACTGGGAGAAAATTAGTAGAGTTGAGGTGAGTTGTGACGTTTTGACAGGTGTCATTGAATAACCATCAAAAGTAATATAAATTTCTTGTTATACTATTCTAGGATTCATTAATTTTATTATTAGAGAAAGTAGCAACTATGATGATCGCGCGTTGGAAAGGCTGACCCGTCTGTCATACTTGTTGCTTCGGAGAGGCACTAGGACATTTGAGGTTTCTGGACATAACGTCTCGGAATTTTTAAGCACTCCACATTAAAAATTAAATTTAATTGTCCCGAAATCTTAAAAATCATGAAACCATTTTTTCTATTTATCAGCTTAATATTTCCTAATATTGATATCAGATTGACGTTTTACTTCATCAGAAATTAGTATTGTATCATTAGATTTATTTTATAAAGTATATACCATCAACTGATGTGAAGTATGAAGATTCTAGTCATAATCTTTCACGTTTACAACACTGATCATGACCATTGTCAAATTATTATCCACAAATATAACTTCATGATAATTTCTTATAATTTATTGGTAATATGATTATGATATCATTAATTTTCATGATAATTAGATACAATGTTAAATTTAGAATTCATTTTAGATTATTTATTAATAATTATTGTATAACGTAGTATTTCTATAAACACAAAGCTGTAAATATTTAAATCTCAGAAGAATAATGAGTATTAGAATTAAGTGCTTGTAATCTTGCAGCTGCTTGTTCACTTGTTAAATCACGTTGTCCTTCACCTAACATTTCAAAACCAACACAAAACTTTTTAACTGTTGCTGATCTTAATAATGGTGGATAGAAATGCATATGAAACCATGAAATATCTTTAACCTCTGTCGAACAATTCAATGGTGCTTGATGAAGACCCATTGAATATGGGAAACTTGTTTTAAATAAATTATCATATTTGATCGTTAAACCTTTCAAAATAATACTTAAATCTTTCTTTTGCTTAGAATTAAAATCTTCTAAACTTCTTAAATGTTCTTTAGCAATAACTAATGTTTCAAATGGCCATAAAGCCCAATATGGTACAACAACTATAAATGAATCATTTTCTAAAACAATTCTTTCTCTTTTTTGAATCTCTAATTTAACATAATCTTCAAATAAATCTGATCCATTCTCTTTCTTATATTTTAATAAATTTTTAATTAAATGATCAACTTCTGTTGGAATCTTATCTAAACACCAAGCTTGACCATGAGGATGTGGATTTGAACAACCCATTGTAGCACCTTTGTTTTCAAATATTTGTAAATATTTATATGGTGCATTTTGTGAAGTTATTTCATTTTTTAAATCTGAATATAATTTACTCCATGTATCAACCACAACATTAATTTCATCAACTGTCATTAATGGTAAAGTAAGATCATGTCTAGGATTGAAGCAAATAACGAAACATTTACCTTTAACACCTTCAACTTTTAATAATCTTTTGGAAAGTTCATCTTCATTTGATTCATCAACTATATAATCTGGTTGATCTAATTTAACAGCTGGAAAATCATTTGGGAAAACAAAAGTTTCTTTATAATCTGGATTAACTTCACCATTAGCAGCTCTTGTATTTCTTGGACATAAATAACATTTTTCATCATATTCAGGAAGTTTAACTTTGTTTACTTCTTCTTGAGCACCTTGCCATGGTCTTTTGGCACGATGTGGAGAAACTAATACCCAAGTATCTGTTAAAGGATTATAACGACGATGTGAATGATCTGTAAAATCAAAAGTATTACTTGAAGACATTGCTAGACTAAGACTGTATTTGATTGTCAATTCTTTTGTAATATTGAATTTAATTAGTTATAGAACTTGAAAAGGAGATATTTTAAATTTTATATAGGAATTTGATGAAATTTTTATCACATTCTTTTTTTTTTTTTAATTTTTCCATTCTATTTTTTTTGTCCAAAAACAATTGGTTGTACATTTTAAATTTAAGGACAAAACTGCAGAATTTTGTATGTGAATTTTGTGAAATTGAAAAAAAAGCAGGTATGAATTATGAAATGTAAGATTTGAAGATTTGACACGTCAACACTCGACAGTCGACACGCTAACACGTCTATTCTGACTTTTTAGATCATTCTAGACCACACTTCTCTTGTATTTAATTCTCTTTCAAAAGAGTTTTGATGAAGAGAAGAAGAGAATGAAATGAACAACCGAATCAAAAAAACTTATAACGAATGTGTATTTACTATGAATATTAATTAGAATTATTATAGCGATTATTAAAATATTTAAACTTTTCACTCTCTCTTTTCTTCTCTGATATTTTCTCTCTTTTCTTTTAACCTATTCTCTTTGTCTTTCAGCATATGTTTCTAAAGGTATAGATTCCTCTCTAAGTGAACTTGAATCACCAGCTGTATTCAGTTTATCCAAATTTAATTCATTAATTACCGGTGTATTTGTTCCACTAGTTCCAATTGGAATACCACTTGGATAATGAAGTCCTGATTCAATATCTCTTCTAATTCTTTCAATATTTTCTTGTCTATCATGAATATTACCATTATGATGATGAAAATGAAGATGATCTGAAAAGGGAATTCGATGCTCTAATATTCTTATATCTTCAACTAATTCATCAAATCCAAAAAACTTCTTTTGTAAAGGTGTATTCATACCTTCAAAGATGAAAACATCATAAATAAGTGCACCTAAAATACAACCAATTATTGGAATAACTAATGGGACCCAAAAATAATGATGATTATTTGAAAATAAACCTTTGTATCCAAGAGCTGTAATTGCTAATCTTGGTCCCAGATCTCTTGCAAAATTCATTGCATAACCAGTTTGATATCCAAATGCACAACCAATTGATAAAATAAGGAAGAAAACACCAATTGGAACTGGTAAACCTAATTTTAAATTTGTATCATCTGTTATGGCAAATAAACCAAATTGTAATAAAGCAGATGCAACTAATTCTGAAACAACTTGACCTGAAGTAGTTAACCAAGTTTGTGGGAAAGTACAAAATATACCTGCAGTTGAATAATCTCCAGAAATAGTTTTATTTGGATCAATTCTTAAAATACTTTCACTATATGTTTCATAAACAATCAAAGCACCCAAAAAACCACCTAGTAATTGAGAAAATAAATAACCAGGTACTTTTCTCCATGGGAAACCTCTAAATAAAGCATTTGTAATCGTAACACTAGGGTTTAAATGACCGCCAGATATTGGTGCTGAAAAAACAAATCCAATAGTAACAGCAAAAGCCCAAGCTAAAGAACTTGTAGTCCAATTACCACCTGTACCATCTGAAACTTTAATTTGAGCATTGACACCATTACCATATATGATAAGAACCATGGTACCAATGCATTCAGCTAAAGGTTCTTTTATGAAAGAACGATAATGATGGAACATATCCATTTTAATTTCAACCGATTTCAGAGGAAGATGTTGATTTGGATCAATATTAGTATTGATATTAGATTGCTGATCACAACTATCATTTGATATATTTGAAGAATTCATAACAGATCTAAAATTAAGACCATCAACCAGTGTTTTCTCTTTTGAAAGTGTGTTTAAATTATCTTCAGATCCATTATTATACACAGGAGTTGCCACTACTTTTATATTTGGATAACTATGCCTAGTCATTTTTACTAGTTTCCCTTGTTATAAACTTGTATTTGAAGTGATTATTGATTGAATTTTTGTTTAATGTTGACACTTGTTGATAATATTAATATTGCTATGGCGGATGTTAATGGTTACACAGATTAGATGGATAATCTGTTCAATTTGACTTAAAAGATTAGGAAAAAAAGATCAATGTAATTCAATTGTTACACCTGGTTATGAGGGATGGAATACCTTTGATGTTTAACCCTGTACTATGTTTCAATGTTTCAATGTGTTGAATGAATATTGTAAAAGAAAGAGATCATGGTAAAATTTATTGCTTATATAAAATCAAGGAGATTATGTACTAGAGGTGCTGTTTTTTTATTATTGTGTTGTATAGGTCTGATTTTACTTCCGGACAGATTTTGTTTGCTGCTAAAAAATTATCAGGTACGGCTTAAGAGATGACACCTTTCACATCGATCATTAGTGATAAATGGATGGTTATTTTCAGGATTTGAAAGTTGTAAGTACTATTTGGTGACATACTGAACATAATCCAAATACAAAGAAGAAAGATGTCGAAATAACAATCTTGATATCCTTTTGAAAGGTGCATTTAATTACCATTGTTGATACCGTTCTGCCATTTTTTCAACTGTAATCAATGTAAAAATAAAGCATCATGTGGTGGTTTTAAGTATAATATTATAAAGCTATGTAGTTATTATAGTAGTCTACAAACCCACAGTTAGTTTTCTGTCAATTAAAGTTAAATTTAATAAATCATTAATTAATAATTACATACATTAGTCCAACCAAGCTGTAGCAAACGTGGTTATTATAATTTATTATACAACTTCACAATAATTAAAATTCAACAATACAACTTCCCATTGCAGGTTTAGAAATAAGAATAGCATTATCAAGATCTTCTGTAGAAATATTTGGAAATTGTTTCTTATAGTATTCATTTGTAATTCCAGAAATTAAACCTTCAAGTTTATCGCTTGTAGTTAAATGAACACATGAACCACCAAAACCTGCACCTGTAACTCTTGAACCAAATGAACCATTATTTAAAGCAATTAAACATAAATCTTCTAATTCAGGTGTTGATGCATTGTTTAATAAATTACAAGAGACTTGTGATTCATTCATTAATTCACCAAATTCTTTTAAAAACAATTCAGATTCTTCTTGATTAATAGTTGAAAATTTTGAAAATTTTTCAAATAATCTTAAAACTTTTAAAACTCTTAATGAATCACCAAATATATGCTTAGTTCTTTGATAAATCTTTAATTTTTCATATCTAACAGGAAATTGATTTAAAAATTTTAAATTTAATTCTTCTAATGATAAATTCATAGATTTTGCCATATCTTCAGTTTTAAATCCAATTTTTTCATCATTTGTAAAAATTTCTTCAGTTTCAATTAAATTTAATAAATATTCTAATCTTTCAATTCCAATATAAATATTTGAACCATCCCATATTTCTTGATTTTTAATTTCAGTAAAATATTTATCCATAAAACCTCTTAATGTACCAGTTGATAAATTTGAATCTTGAATTAATTTTAAATTAAATTTATGAGCTAAATATTCAGCAGAAATTGCAGCTTCAACAGCTCTTAAATTATAATTAGTTGGAGCAGTTTCAACCTTATTTGATTCTAATAAACTATTTGTAACTAAAAATGAAATTTCATTTGGAACTAATTTTGGTAACTGAAATGGAATACCAATAAGATCAGGTTTAAAACGAACCAATAAAGCTTTATCTTTACCACCGTAGATTGAAGCACATTGATCCATACCACCAGTATTAACACCAACATAATGTTC
>JAJMKA010000040.1:0-66189 GCA_030563805.1 Ruyongia namnaoensis
AAAAAAAAAAAAAAAAACTAACCAAAAAATTCTTTTCGACAACAAAAAACTTCTTTTTAACAACTCAACAAAAACAGAAACCACACATAATGTTACGTTCTTTAGTTAACAGAAACCTATTGAGATCCACTGTCTCCAAGAGATTCGCCTCCACCTCAGCCCCAGTCACCTCAGCCCCAGCTGCTTTATCTAATGCTTCCATTGCTGAATTAGACAAGAGATGGGAATCTTTAGGTAAAGAAGATCAACAAACTATTACTGATAAATTAGCTGCAAGACAAAAATTACCATGGGGTGAATTAACTCAAAATGAAAAGAAAGCTCTATGGTACATCTCATATGGTTCTTGGGGTCCACGTCGTCCAATCCATCCACCAGGGGAAGCTGGTAAAATTGCCATGAATGTTTTCTTTGGTGCTATTGCTTCAATTTTAATCTTTTTAGGTATTAGATCCTTATCTGGTCCACCACCAAAGACCATGAACAGAGAATGGCAAGAAGCCTCTGATGAATACTTGAAGTCCAAGAATGCTAATCCATGGTCTTCATATTCTCAAATTCAATCCAAATAAGTTGTTTTATTATTATGATTTTAAAACAAAAATTATAAGCTTATTTAAAAAAAAAAAATTATTTAGAAAAGAAGAAGAAAGAAATATTTGAAATGAAGAAGAATAAAATCTTATTATAAAGAGAATACTTGATTTTTTTGTTTTAAAATGTTAATTTGTTGTTTATTTATGCGTGTTTTTTTGAGGGGGTTGCAATTTTAAAATATTGGGATAAATAATTAGATTTTATCAAATTTTTTTGTTTTTATTATTATTGTTGAACAATGAAATGGGAAGGGAAGTAATGTAATATTCTATTTTCTCAATTTATTTTCAATTGAATTCAATTCTAATTTGATATTTTATTTTATTTTTTTCTCCTTTATTTATTCCTCCTTATATTATTCTCAATTATTTACACAAAAACAAGAAAAAAAACTATATTCTTTTTATAAATGATGAAACAAAAGATTTTAAAGAAAAAGAAGAAAAAAAAAGAAAACTTATTATTTATTTTGTGTTATTATCTATCTCATTTGGAAATCCTTATTATTTTTTTTTGGAGATGAATTAACTATTATTATTAAATTATTTTACAAACAACCTTACTATTATTATTATTACAACCTACAATTATTATTAATTATTTACATTTTTACATTACATTTTTTTTTATACACATGGTTTAATCATCATTATAAAGTATATTACTGATTTTATTTCAATTTGTAGTAAATTTCAAATCCCTAAAATTCTCAAAAATTCTCACACCACAAAAATTAAAAAAAAAAAAAAATGAAAATCACGTGACTTTTGAATTCTGCCAATTTTCCAATTTTTTTAGTGTGTCAATAAGAAAACAATAGGAAAATTTTTTTATTTTATTATAGCAAACATATTTTATTAGATTTAAATATAAATTTGATTGTTATATCCCTTATTTTTTTTGGTTTTACTTTATTTGTTAACAGTAATAGATTAAAAAATGTCCTTCAGTTTTAATTTTGATGTCGATTCAGATGATGAAAATATTAATACAACAGCTACATCAATAAATTCAAATGAAGATCAACCAACTTTTATAAATCCATTGGATATCAATAATAATAATGATTCAAAATTAAATAAAAATGATATTAATGAAAAAGGTCATATTAATCATCCACCAAAAAATTTAGTTAAATTAGCAAAATTACAAAAATTTAATGAAATTTTAAATGGTTTTATTGATAATAGAATTACTTTTGAAAAATTTACAACTTCAAAAAAGAATATAACTCTTTTTAGAAGAGAATTATTTGATGTTAAACATCAATTAATGAATGAAGATAATGAAACAAATGTTAAAAATAATAGTAATGAAAGTTTAAATGATGATGAATTTAAAATTTTAATTGGTGATAATAATTCAGATTTGAAAAAAAATGTTTATGAAGGCGGTTTAAAAAGTTGGGAATGTAGTCTTGACGTTGTTGAAAAATTAAATGGATATAAAGATGAAGAATTAATTAAAAATATTGAAAATAATTGTATCTTAGAATTAGGTTGTGGTACAAGTTTACCAACAAATTATTTATTTGGTAAAATTTTAGAACATGATGTTAAAAATGTTGAAATTATTTTAAGTGATTATAATGAAAATGTTTTAAGATTAGTTACTTTACCAAATTTAATTATAACTTGGTCACAAATTAAATTAACAAAACAAGAATTAGAAAATTTACAAAAATCTGGAAATAATGACAGTGAAGATATTCCAATAGTTGATGATGAAATTCAATTAAGTAATGCTTTAATTCAAAGATTTATTAATGATTTAAATAATCAAAATATTAAAATTTCTTTAATATCTGGTAATTGGGATAGAAATTTTATGAATATTTTAATTAATGATCTTAAAATTGAAAAATTTGGTCTTATAATAAGTTCAGAAACTATTTATTCAAATGATACATTACCAATAGTTGGTGAAATGATTATTGAATTATTAAGATATAATAAGAGATCTCCAATTAATTATTTAGAAGGTCATTGTATAGTTGCTGCAAAAGATATCTATTTTGGTGTTGGTGGTAGTATTGTTGAATTTGAAAATTATTTAAATAAAAGATTGGAACAAGGTCAAGATATTCAATTTAAAGTTGAAAAAATTGGTGTTGGTTTAAAGAGATCAATTGTATTAATTGGTTAAAATCATATTAAATGAAATATTTATCTAATTTTGTTATTTTGTAGTATACTAATACTAATAAAAAAAATTCTGTGCACGTGACTTCTTTTTTATATTTATTTTTTTTTAACAGGTAAACAACTTTCTTGAGCAAACAAAACAACAAGAAGAACAAACGATATGGGTGATAAACAGATCAATTATGGGTTCTTTCATCCCTATTGTAATGCAGGTGGTGGTGGTGAAAGAGTTTTATGGCAAGCTATTTATACAACGTTATTAAAAGATTCAAATTGTAAAATTTATATTTATACAGGTATTGAAGATAATAACCCTCAAGAGATTAAAGATAAAGTATTTAAAAGATTTGATATAGAAATTGATTTTAATAGAATTGAATTTATTTATCTTAAATATAGATATTTAATTAATCATGAAACATGGCCACAATTTACATTATTAGGACAAATGATTGGATCAATTTTTTTATTATTTGAAGCTTTAATTAAATTTAATAATATTGATATTTTTATTGATACAATTGGATTACCATATATTTATTCATTTGTTAAATTTTTATCATTTTTCACAATTAAAGTAGTTGCATATGTTCATTATCCAATTATTTCAAATGATATGTTTTCAAGTTTAAAATTAAATAATAATCCAAAAATGATTTTTAAAGTAATTTATTGGAAACTTTTATATTATTATTATGTTTTTAATGGTTTATTTCTTGATACAATTTTTACAAATTCAACATGGACAAATAATCATATTAAAAAAATTTGGTGGTTTAAAATTAATTCAATTAAAATTTTATATCCACCTTGTTCAATTCATAAAAAGGATTTATCATTAAAAATTAATGAAATTACTAAACAAAATATAAAACAAGATTTAATGATTTGTATTGCTCAATTTAGACCTGAGAAGAGACATGAATTAATAATTAGAGAATATAAAAAATATTTAATTAATAATGGAAGAAAAAATTTAATTTTAATAGGTTCAATTAGAGGTCAACAAGATTTAGATTTTATTTTAAATTTAAAAAAAATTGCATTTGAAGAATTAAAAATTGATAATAATAAAATTGAATTTATTATTGATGCTAAATATGAAACAATTAAAGAATATTTTAAAATTAGTAGTTTTGGTATTAATGCAATGTGGAATGAACATTTTGGTATTTCAGTTGTTGAATATATGGCAAATGGTGTAATTCCATTAGTTCATTCAAGTGCTGGTCCATTTTATGATATTGTTAAATCTTTTAATGTTGATGAAAATAAAGAAGTTGATTCTGAAAAATTTAAAACTGGATTTTTCTTTAAAAGTGATTTAGATCCTGATTATATTAATGATGATAAAAAATTTAAAGAATTAAATGAAATAATGAGTATTGCAGATAAAACAACTGATGAAGAATTAAAAGAAATGAGAATTAGAGGTATTACTTTAGTTCATAATAAATTTACAGATGAAGTATTTGATGAAGAATGGGTTTCAGGTCTACAAAAGTTAATCTAGTTTTTAAAAAATTAAATAAATAAGAGTTTTTCCTATATATTTTCTATGATTAATCCATTGATTCTTTTTCAAATAAACCTGATAGTCTTGGATTTTGTTTAAATGGATCATCATGAGTTTCAAACAAAGGGTTAGCTAAATAAGAATCAACAATTATATTTTTGTTTTTTTCGAATTTATCTTTTAATTCAAACCCATTTATTTTAATATCAACATCATTATTCAAATTTTGATCAACTCCTAGTAATAATAATTCTGGAAATGATTTTGGATCTGGAGGACCTTCAACTATACCTCTATAATTTTGAACTAAGAGTTTTAAAGGTTTATTCCTTTTAATTATACTTGTTAAATCAACTTCAATTTTAAATTTGAAATCTCTTTGATTAAAAAGTAAATGTTCATCATTTGATGTTGAACTTTTGATATCATTACATCTTAATATTGCTATCCTCTTTAACTTTCAAAACTTTGCATTAGTCCAGCTTGATAATTTGAATGAAGAAAAGCTTGTATAGTCAAACTTTTTAAATTTCGAATTAAATTTGTAATTCTAAAAATCTGAAACCATCCACCAGAACCAAAGTGATAGATTGTTATTTTAAGATTTTTGATATTTGAGAAAGATGAAGTGAATTTTTCTTCCAATAATATTAATTGTCCATAATTTCCTCTGGTTCTTCTACCAGTTGCTATGCAAATTAATGTATTTAAATTAATAAAATTCTTTAAAACAATTTCTTGAAAGAATTTAAGATTATTGAATATCAAATCTTGTTCAATTTCTAATTCAAAAACTTTTTCCATTGCAATTGTTCTTCTCAACAAGTATTTTAAAGCATCATTTGTGATATTTATATATTTAATAGAAACACTTGTATCACCATTTAATTTTCTTGAATGTTTAAGAATTGGTATTAAATTAGGTTCAAACTCTTCAATAATAGATTTGAAGTAAGTATCTAATATTTCACCTCTATTTGATATTTTTTTAGCAAATACTAAACTATTTCTTCTTTTTTCAAAATATGATGATTTTAATATGTTAAAATATAAATTTTGATATATATAATCAAAATAATTATCATCAAATAATGTTGAAAGATTTAATGAAATTTTTTTATTTCTAATCTCATTAAATACATTACTATTTAATTCATTATTACTTAGATGATTATAATTTGATTCAATTGTTGAAAATTTGATTAATTTATTAACAAAAGATTTACCTTCAACAAGCAACGTCTTTGTATAGTTTGGTGACTCAAAATCATCATCAATATCAATCATTGAACCTTTTATGTTATTAATAAATCCATTATATTTATCAAATGATTCAACATGAGAAATCTCTCTTATAAATGATTCACCTTCATTAAATCTTTTATTAAATTTTTTAAATAAATTATCAACAGATAAAAAATCATTTAATGATTCATCATTAAGTTTTAATTGTTCATTAAAAATAATATCTGAATCAGTAAATTCTAAAATTTCAACATTTTTTAAATTATTACCACTAATATTATAAATTGTTTCAAAATTATTTAGATTTATTGATAAACATCTTAAATTTTGTGGGAAATCTTTATTGTAATTATTTGATAAAATAACATTATTAAGAATTAAATATTCAATATTTGGTAAATATAATTTATTCCAATCAATAAATTTTGAATTGTTAATTTTAAGATTTAATAAATGTATTGATTCAAATATAATTCTATTGTTTAAAGATTTACCAAACCAATCTAATTTTAATTTATCAATTGAAGAATCAGGTTTTATGAAAATTCTTGAATTATTTATTTTAAAATTTAAATCATTATTATGTAAAGTTTCATTAAATTTTGAAATAGAACCATTAGTTCTAAAAGTTTGATTATAGTTTGGAAGATTTAAGAATTGAAATAATGATTTGTTATTAAATAATTCATCTTCTGATCCATTTCTTAATAAATCCAATGGATTTTGGATAATACCTTTATAAATAGTCGAATTAATTAAATCTGAATTATAGTTGTTGAGAATACTTTTGAAGTTAATGAAATCATTTGATCTTAATAAGTATGATGATATTTTTATTAGAACTTCTATTGGTAGACTATTGATATCTACATTTTCGCACATTGTATAATAATAATAACTAATAACTAACTAGAAGTAAAGAGCAAGAGAAGTAAGAAGTAAGAAGTAAATAACTAATAACTAATAACTAATAAGAAGTAATATTTCTGTTTGACACATAAACTTTCAGCCAATCACAGCGCCGGAAATTTTTATGACAGAATTATTTCAGTCCGAAAACAGTAATTTCTCAAAAAGGAAATTTCCCCGGAATTTTTTCTCGAATTTTTTTTTTTTTTTTTTTTCGGAGGCGACAAATTTTTCTTTTTCTGAAATTCAAAAATAAACAACAACACAATTTTTTATAAAATCAACAACAACTTTATGCTATTGAATTTGCTATTAAATCTTTTGATATAACCATCAGTGTTTCCATTAACTCTCACAACTTCACACCCCTAAGAAAAAATGGAACTTCCCAACTCGATTTCTGAGTCGAAAAAGCAACAGTTAGCTATTTTCAAAAAATTCGCTATGAGTAATCTTGTTGAAGGTGATGAGAATCAAACAGTTTTAAATTTTGATTCATTTATAAAATTGATATCATCTTCAACTAATCTATATCAAAACTTCTCAGATCATGAATATAACTACAATCAAATCAATCCTCAAACTTTTGGTGTCATTTTTTTAGCTCTTGATGAAAATAATAAAGGTTATTGGACAATAAATGATTGGTTTCATTTCAACAATATTTTAAATAATCATAATTACAATTATTTAATTCTTTATGAATTCTTTAAAAAATTTGATTCAGATTTTAATTCAAAAAAACCTTTAAATTATAATAATAAATTTTTAAATTTTAATGATTTAATTTTAAATTTTAATAATTTAAATTTAACTTTATTAAATTTACATAAATTTATTAATGATGAAAAATTAATTAAAAATAATTTAAATTTAGATTTAAAAAATTATGAAAATTTTAATTATTATATTAATTTAAATACAATAAATTTAAATTCTTTAATTTCTTTAATTCAAATTGATTTATTAAATGAAAAAATTTTAAATTCTTTTAAAAATTTATCAATATTTAATAATAAAAATAATCAATTTGAAATTTCAAAAAATCAATTAATTTATATCTTAAAATTAATTTATAATCATAAAATTTCAAATCAAATTTTTGATAATTTAGAAATTAATAATAATAATCATATAACTTTTAATAATTTAAAAGATTTAGCTTACTTATTTAATCATTTTGATTTAATTAATCAAATCTTTTTAAGATATTATCAAATTTATTATAAATCTCCATTATCAACTTCTCCAACTCCATCTTCAAATTCAAATTCTTCAGATTCTTCATCATCATCATCTTCAACCTTAACTTCAAATTCAGGTTTAAAAAATACTTTCCCATTATTAAATTCTTCAGAATTATTTATAACAAAGAATGATTTTATTCAATTTTTAAATTTTGATTATAATAAAATTAATAATATTATTTATTTTAATCCAAATCAAATTAATCTTTTATTTGATATTGCTCTAAATTTTAAACAAAATGCTTTAAAAAATTCTTTAATTAAAGATCAATCAACTTCAATTAATGAAAATGATTGGATTATTGATTATTTAAATGTTAAAGATTTAAATGATAAAAAATTTAATTTATCAATTGATGATTTTTTAAAATTAACAAATCCAAATTTTTTAAATGATTTAATTTTTGAATATGAAATTAATAATTTAAATTTAAATTCAAGATATAATAATTCAAATTATTATTTTTATCCAATTTTTGATTCAATTTATAATTTTACTTTAGGTTCAATAGCTGGTTCAATTGGTGCAACAATTGTTTATCCAATTGATTTAATAAAAACAAGATTACAAGCTCAAAGATCAAATTTAATTTATAAAAATTCTTTTGATTGTTTTATTAAAATTTTATCAAAAGAAGGTTTAAAAGGTCTTTATCAAGGTATTGGACCTCAATTAATTGGTGTTGCACCTGAAAAGGCAATTAAATTAACTGTTAATGATTTTGCAAGATCTCATTTTACAAATAAATTAACTAATAAAATTCATTGGTATTATGAAATTTTATCAGGTTCAATGGCTGGTGCTTGTCAAGTTATATTTACAAATCCTTTAGAAATTGTTAAAATTAGATTACAAGTTCAAAGTACTTATTCATCATCATCATCAACAACAACAACAACAACAAATCCAAATAAATTATCAGCTATTCAAATCATTAAAAATTTAGGTCTTAGAGGTTTATATAAAGGTGTTGGTGCTTGTCTTTTAAGAGATGTACCATTTTCTGCAATTTATTTCCCAACTTATGCACATTTAAAAAAGGATGTTTTTAATTATGATCCAACTGATAAAAATAAAAGAAATAAATTAAAAACTTGGGAATTATTATTAAGTGGTGGTTTAGCAGGTATGCCAGCAGCATTTTTAACAACTCCATGTGATGTTATTAAAACAAGATTACAAGTTGATACAAAGAAGGGAGAAACTCAATATAGAGGTATTTTCCATGCTTTTAAAACAATTTTAAAAGAAGAATCACCAAGATCATTTTTTAAAGGTGGATTTGCAAGAGTTTTAAGATCATCACCACAATTTGGTTTTACTTTAGCAGCTTATGAAATTTTCCAAAATTTATTTCCATTACATTCAGGTACAGGTTTATCAAATATTGATAATTCAAATAAGAATAAACCAACAATTAATAATGATAGTAGTAAATTTAATTTAAATTTACCAAAAGAAAATAAAATTAAGAATAATGATTGTAATAATAAAAATTTAAATGATGATTATTTTATTAAAAGACAATATTATTTAAATTATTATTATAAATCTTGTCAAGTTTCAAAAACTTTTATTGATTTAGATTATAATTTTGCAAAATTTGATTATAATACTTATAAAAGTTTTCATAATTTATTAAAAAATTCTTATCCAGTTGGAAATTAAGAGGGAGAAATTTTTAAAAACAACAACAACAATTTATAACAAGGGAAAACAACAATTTTATGGGAATTTAAGAAGAAAAATAGGAAAAAGCATTCAATATCATTAAAGGGAATCAACAAAAACAAATCTATTAAGAGAATAGAAATCAAACAAAGCATTTTTTTAAAAAAGCATTATTTATTCAAAAAAAAGTATCATTATGATCCATACATTTACAATTACATTTTACACATAATATGATTTTGTTTAATATTTGAATTTTTTTATAGTCATTAGTCATTTTAGTCATTGTAAAGAATTGAATTAATTTATTCAATTTTTTTTACACAATTCATTATACGTCATATTTTTTTAATCATAATTAACAATAGTTGATTATTTATATTTCTTACATGTAGTATTATCTAAAATATGTATAAGAAATAAAATAAGAGAAAATAAATATAAAAGAAAAGAAAAGAAAGAAAGAAAAAGAAGAAAAATCAAAAAACACCTTATAACTGTTCAACAGTTATTATAAATATATGAATGAATGAATAAAAAGAAGGAAAAAAGACAGAGGAAACGAATGAGATTGAAATCATGATCTCAGACCAGTTCTTAAATTATTATTTAATTGATCATCTAAATCTATATCTAAATCACCATGATGAATATTTGAATTTGAATTATTTGAATTATTTTTATTCTTTAAATCAATATTAAGAATTTCAACATCATCTAAAATCATATCTTCATCTTTATCATGACCATTTTCATCAAGATTTGACCTATTTTTAAAATCATTTTCATTTACTGAACCATATGTATAATTTTGATCATTTCTATTATTATTTATAGGTTTAGACTCTAATTCAGTTGTTGTTGATATAGAAATTGATGAATCTAAATCATTAGTACTTATAAATGATGAAAATGATTGATTTGGATTCAGTGAATTTAATTCACTTGTATTTCCATTAGTTGTAGATGAATGAAGACTATTTTGATTAATATTCAAGTTTTGATTTTGATTTTGATTTTGAATAGTTGAAATTGAACTTTGTCTTGTATTTGATCTTGACCTTGTTTGATTTAATCTATAACTATAATTTGATCCATTACCATATAAACTATCTGAGGCAATATTTGAAGCTGAATTTATTGAAGCTCTTGAATTACACCTTGATCTAGTTCTTGGTAAAATCATACTTGAATCAAAAGAAGATCTTTGACTTCTATTACCTAGACCTGCAACAGTAACACCACTACTTAAAATCCCACTACCATTTGATGAACAAGTAGTTGAATTTGAAATTGAATTATTAAAAAGATTGATTCCACCATTTATATTAAATTGATTTATTGTCTTTTTTAAAGCTTTATTCTCTTCTTGTAATTGTTCAATTTGATTCATTAATTTAACAACATAACCTTCATGTTCTTTTTCCATCATATCAAATACTTGACCAGTATTAACTATAGGTTGAGGGATTTTAATATGATCTGAATTATCAATGAATTCTGTAGTTGGTGAGATATTATCAGATTGTCTTCTATGTCTTTGATTTGTTCTAACTTTAAGATTTGAATTTATATTAAAACTTGGATCTATAATGTTTGGTAAAGATTTATTAATCATATAGGTAGAATTTAAAGATGAATCTGCACCTGTACTTAAAATGTTTGTTGAATTGGTATTAGTTGAAGAACTTGAAGAGATTGAAGGTCTTCTCTGTGAATCAAGAGATGAAGATAAGGGATTAGTTCTTTGTAGAGGTATCATCTGAGTATTATTACCTGATCTTAGTGGCGATTTTAAAACAGGGGATTTTTGATTAGTAGAGATTGGAGTTTGAACTAAGGAAGGATTTGTATTGATGAAACGAGGACTTGTACTGATGATATTGTTTGTATAAGAGGAAGGTTTAGAGTTCTGTTTTGTGATATAAATTGAATTTGTTGTTGAATTATTTGTATTTGTTGTTGAAATTGAATTTGCTGATGATGAGGCTATATCAATGTTATTGTTCGAATTTGACACATGATTAGATCTGACTGTGGAGTTTGCAATTGAGTTTGAACTGGTGCTGTTTGTAGAGGGAGAAGCTGGTGTATCTATCAGCTTTGGTCTCTTACTATCCATTTCTCTAATTCTAAACTCTCTTTTCAATCTTTAAAACTATTTTGATGACAAATTTTTGGGTTTTAAAGTTGCTGATTTTTATTTTTATTTATTTTTAAAAATTTTGAGATGACTTTTTTTTTTTTTTTTTTGTGTCACGTCTTTTTTTCGGCGATAAAACGGAGATAATTAATTTTGGTAGTTAACGCTTATATTTGTTAATTAATTGTAAAAGTTATATATTCCTTTATATTTATAGTCAGAACAGATGTTTATAAAAGGATTAATCAAGTAACTTTGATGTTCGACCTTTAAAAACATCAAATTTTAAATTTAACATATCCCAATCAGTCTCTCTAAAATCTTTGGTATTTTTATCTTGAACTTTATCATAACAAGAACTAAAAGCAAAATCAATAATATATTCTCGTGATTCAGGTTGACCATGTATTGAACCAAGTAACATATTTCTTTTAGCTATATCTCCATGAAAAATGTTACATTGATGTATTCTCTCTAAAATGTTAATAAAATTTTGCTGACAACCACGATCTCGTGATTTAGTTACATAAGGTATCTTAATATATGGCCCACTAATAGCATAATTAGTTTTATTAAGATCCTTTAAAGTAACGTCATCAGAATTTGACTTCAAATCAAGATTATTAATATCTAAAAACCCAACTTCTTCAAGTGGTAACACTCCTCTGATATTATTCTTGTTACCTTCTAAGTAACACTGTGTCTCTCTTAAGAAGCTTTTACAATTTTTCTCAAATGATTCATCAAAGCTTTCGAATTGTTCCTTAGGGTGTCTATTAAAATTACTGATATGATGAAAATTTATTATTCTTAAAGGATCAAAAATCTTGTAGACATAATCTTTCGCTCTTATAACAACAGACCATGACTCTTTAGCTTCAGCACCTTCAAGGATTTCAATATCTTCTATTTCTTCATCTGTAAAAGTCTTTGATAGGTTAATATTAACTCCACTATCATACAAACTGTTAATAATTTCTTTCACACTTTGATTATATTTCTCTTTATAACTATCATCAATATTCTTGAATAAACTTTCCAAATTCCATTCTTCAGTACAAGGATCTTCTCCAATTAATAGCTTTTTATAAAAGAATGATGTAAATTCATATCTCTGGATAATTCGATCAACGAATTCATCTTTGTCAAGTACAACACGTTTAAATATACTATCACTGATAGCTTCTGCTATCTGAGATCCAAACTTTTCATGGTTCTTATAACCATCAAGAATAACTGCTGTTAAAAATGATCCAAGTCCAATATTTTCTTCTGCTAAAGATGAAACTGATACCTTTAAATAATCACATTCAACTGTTCTGAATGTTTTTCCAGTTATAACATCTTTGACATTATCATCAATATCTCTTTTCTTAACAATACTAGCAACAAAGTCATCAATAACATTTTGATCATTCTCACTAAATGTATCTATATTGAAATCAGGATATCTCTCAGCACAGAACTTTCTAAACCCTTCAAAACTGATCTTATAATAAAAATAATCTGATACATCTGAACCAAGACCACATAAACTATTTGAAAAAATACAATGTTGAAATGTTTGAGTAAAAAATGGACCAAAATTAGAAATACCTTTAATATTTATATCAGATCCTGCAATTTTGAAGTTATCAAACAATGAATTAAAAGCTAATCCAACACCACCTACTTTGAGTTTATGAACAAATCTAAACTTATTTGGGAACAATAAAGATAATTCAGGAATGCAATGAAATGAAGAATCATCACAAATTGAACCAATTGCATTCGTTGACTTATTTATAGATGGATGTGGATAGAATCCAACTAAATATCTTGTATCATTAATAACTACCTCAGATAATATATTTTTAATCTTTGAATATAGCGTTGCATTGATATAATTCACAATTTTAGAATCTGACATTTCTTTATCATAAATTTTACCATCAAATAAAAGTAACCCAAATTTATGCATAATTATTTTAGAAAGGCGTCCTTGATATTTAAATAAACCTTTTAAAATATAAATATCTAATAATTCAATAACTTCCTTTAAATCAATCCCTTTTGATTTCACTCCACTTGATTCAACTTCTTTATCTAATAGTGGGATACATGTTGCCATATACTTGTTAAAAAATATATTACTATTAGATTTTTTAGATTCTATGAGATCAATACTATTAGTGCTGGATCTGTAGTGTGATTGGATTTCATTAGCATCCTTCTTGACAAGTTTTAAACGGTTAACATTATCCAATTCCATTGACTCATAACAAGTACGATCTAGTTTTGGAATCTTGATATTGATAGACTCCGCTATATAAAACAAAGAAAGCATTTTCCCTTCTACAGCCTTCAAATCTTTATTCAGAAGAACAATATATCCTGTAAATACTCCAAACCAATTATCTAGTTCAATATTTAATATCTCATATTCCACTTGTGATTTAAAGGACAGAATTTCCCATGATTTTAGATTCTCATTCAAACATTTTTCATTCAATTCGTCACATTTATTCCTGAAATTCTCATCATTCTTGCTTATATTCTTACATTCTTTAGCAACATTAGCATAATTATCAATAATATTCTTGATATCAAACTCACTATTATTTGAGAATTGAGACTTAAGATGGTTATGATAAATATTGATTCTTTGTTGATCAGAGGTAGCTTCTGATAATTTCTTCATTAGGCCAAAAACAATGGGCCATATTTTAACTGCCAGCTGAAAAATTTCCCTTTCCCCTTCAGAAAACTGACTTAAATTGCTTTCCATGTTGGTTATTAAGTAAATTAAATTGATGAAAGAACAGTTTTAAGGTAAAAAATTAGAGAGCAAAAATAAAAAATGAAACACCCAGACACCAAATTACTACTGAACAGATTATAAGTAATAGTTATCACTACAGACTACAGATAACACAAAAAATAGTGATAGCTGTGTCATTTCTTTAGACAATTCAAGATTATTGAAATTCATTAATCTACCATAAGTTTTAAAAATCTCCTTTGAAATTCTAATTCTAGTAATTTTCTTGTTTTATAATGACGAAATACACAAATATCTAGTTGTTGTAATTTTCTAAAGTTAGAGAAATACAAAGACAAAGTAATACTATCTCTTCTTTGAAGATAAAACAATTTCATTACATAACTATTTATTAATGTTTAATTCTCTTACTGTGTTTATTTACATTTTGGTTTCAAGTTTTATATTTCGGTTTCAACATTTAAGATTACTATATAAATAACTACTTTTTCTTCAACAAGACAAACATCTGATCGAATATAAGAGTAAATCCTACAGCAGCAGAAGGCCAGAAGGTGTATGAATTTCGATTAAAATTTGCCCAGGCCAGTAGTTTATTTCTTGTTTGATTGACGACGTTTTAGAGCTATATCATTATTGGGTTTTTTTTTGATAGTTTCTATATTATCTAAATCATCTTATTCTACTAATGGTACAATACCTAAATTTTTTAATCGACTTGATCAACAAAGTCTAATTAAACCTTACAATAAAATAATTCATAATAACATTAATTAAGTTAGATATTTTTATTATTGTTACTTAAGTAAATTTATTTTACTTATTAAACTTTAAAATTAGGGAAAAGAATATCTTACAATTAATTACATGAGATTGAATATAAAATAAAAAACAGTTATAATAGCGCTATAAAGGCTGTTTATATTTTAAAAAAAGATCTAAAGTTTATTGCAATAATATAAATTTCAGATTCTTTTCTTCATCATCAAATCTTAAATAAAAATCCATTTTCTTTCCTCATTATATGTCAATTGTAGAACTATAAAACGAAAAGATTACAATAATAAAATATAAAAAGCAAACGAATATATAATAATAATAATAATAAAGACTAAGCGACTGCTGCTATAGCTTCTGCCTTTTCCTTTGGCTTATAACTAAAAGATCTCATTGGTGTCATACCAAATCTTTTCAACATTGCCTTATCTTCATCCCAACCATTACACATAGTGGTCAACATCTTTTTACCTGTAAAAATTGCATTTGCACCAGCCATAAAACATTGGAATTGTTCTTGTTCTTTCATTGTATATCTACCAGCTGCTAATCTAATAATTGATTTTGGCATAATTAATCTTGCAGTTGCAATTGTTCTTAAAACTTCATCAAATTTCAATTTCTTATGTTTAACTTCTTCATACATTGGTGTACCTTTGATTGGAACTAATTTATTAATTGGTAATGATTCTGGATGATTATCCATTGTTGCTAAAGTATATAAAAATCCAATATGATCTTCTTCAGTTTCTCCAAGACCTAAAATACCACCAGTACAACTCTTTAAACCAGAGTTTTGAACATTTTTAATAGTCTTTAATCTATCATCATAAGTTCTTGTTGAAATAACATTTTTATAATGTTCTCTTGATGTATCAATATTATGATTATAAGCTGTTAAACCTGCATCTTTTAATTCTTTTGCTTGTGCATCATCAATCATACCAAGTGTAACACAACTTTCCATACCTAAATCTTTAACAACTTGAATCATTTCTTTAACTCTTTTAAGACCATTCTTTCTACCTTTCATTTCTCTCCAAGCAGCACCCATACAAAATCTTGTACTACCATTTGCCTTTGCTTCATAAGCTGCATTCATCATTTCATCTAATTGAATCATACGTTCAGCTTCAACACCTGTGTTATATCTTGTTGATTGTGCACAATATTTACAATCTTCTGTACAACCACCAGATTTAATATTTAATAAAGTACAAAGTTGAACTTTTGTTGGATCATGAAATCTTCTATGTTGTAATTGAGCATTATGAACAAGGTGTAATAATGGAGTATTATAAATTTCTCTAATTTGATCTTTAGTCCAAGTAGTAACTGGTTGAGTTAAACTTAAAGCATAATCTAAAGCATTATTACTACTCTTCATTTGTTCTTCTTCTTGTACCATTTGTTGCTGTTGTTGATTATTAGCGGTACGATTATTGTTGTTTAATTGTTGTTGTTGGATTTCTGAAAAATCTTGATCTTCTTGAACACCAAGGGCAGCTGCAGAAGGTTTAGAAACCTTTGTTGTAGCATGGATATTTCTAGCTAATGAGTATTTATTCAACTTTAATATTTTGGACATTATTATTATTATTGCTTTTAGGGGGAGAGAATATGAATTAAAAAAAGTTTTCAACAAGAAATATTCAAAAAACTGAGGATTTCTTTACAATTTTATACTAATCTTAAGGGTATGTCGACAGTCCCACGAAATTATCTGGGAAATGCAATCTAAATATTTTTAAATTAAATTTAATGATCAAACTTAAATAATTACTCTGATTTTCTTTGGAAATTCTATTAATGTTGGGTGGGTTCATTCACAAAAAACTTGGTAGACCCAACCAGTGATTCAAAAAGTCTTTAAAAGTCCTCTAAAGTCTTCTAAAGTCTACAATAGTCTCTGCTTATTGACCATTATCTTTAATCGTATTGGTCAATTTCTTTGAATCATTCTTAAAATTTAAAAAAGCGTCGTCTTATTGTCTCCAAAATGATTCAACTTGTTGTCCGAATTGAGAAGTTTTTGAATCATTTATTTCGAACCATTTGTGGTGATTGGATGTACAGTTTTAAGTTATTTACTATACTACTTTTCCATTTTCTATATATTTATGGCTTAGTAGGTTCTCTTTATATCTAATGATGCTACTGTATTCAACATCATTCTAACTTCAATACCTTCCTTTTTGATCTTTGTTTCATCACTTTTTAAAACATTATTCAATATAGATTCTTTAATCTGTTCTTTATAACTAATTAATGATTTAGCAACTGGTCCTCCTCTTTCAATAGTTTCTTTAAATTTGGATTCAAATTTTTTAGCTATATCTCTCCAATATGTTGATATTAAATTATGTAATTCTAAATTTGTCAATACAAAATCTAATAAATCATCATATTCATCTTTTCTAAAATTCTTACTATTTGGTCTACTACCTGAGTTATTACCATCTGTTTTAGAATTAGTATTTGTTGAGTTAATATTAATACTACTATATTTAATACTCTTTAAAAGATCTTCTAATTTTGAAATTGTAAAACCTCTTTTACTAACTTCAATCATTGTACTATCAAAATTTCTTGGTGATGTCAAAACTTTAACTAAAACATTTGTTGAATATGATACATTATTAGTTAAAATAATACTTATAGCTTTTAATAATGATGATCTATCAAGAATAAATAATGATTCAAAATATGATTTAATATCTGAATTAAATTCTTCTTCATCATCATCTTCATTTGATAATATATTTTTATCATTAACATTTCTAACAGCATTCATTACTGATTCAATCAATTTTCTTTGTCTATCCATACCAATTGGTTCATAATCTCTAATAATTTTTAATGATTTTAAATTTGGATTTGTAATTATATGATTTTTTAAATTTTGATGTAATTTTGATAATTTAATTAATTTTTTACCATATGATACATTATTCTTATTCTTTTCATCTTTATCATCATCTTCTTTAATTCCTGCATTTTTTAAATTAATCTTTGGTGATTTTGATAATGAAATTGAATTTGTCATTGTTGATGTAGATAATAAAGTAATATCAATAGAACTTGTTAATTCTTCAATTTGTTGAATCAAGAATAAAAAATATGTTAAACCACGTAAAAGATATGATGTTTGATATAATCTTTTTAAAGCATCTTGTAATTTAACTGCTTTATTATATGGATTTATAACATCAACTTCTAATCTTTGATATGATGAAATTAAATGATCTAATGATGGTGATAATTGTTCATATTTTGAATTCAATTCTTGATTTCTGTTTATCTCTTCAATTAAAGATTCAAAATTATCATTACTTATCTTATTTAATTTAATATCAATATCTTGAATATCATAATTAATTCTCTTTATTGATGTTGATAAATCTAATTCATTATCATTAGAATTTGTAGCCAACAATAAATCATTGGCAAATGAAATTGGATCAAAGTCTGAAGACACTAGAACATCATAATCCTGTAAATCTGTATCAATATCAGCCATCTCTTACTTCTTCTTCTACAATTAAAATAAAACTTTTCGAAATGATAAAAGTCAACAAATCAACTTTTTAACACCTTTCAAAAAAAAAAAAAAAAATGGAGATTATATAATTTTGTTAGCGTTGATTACATAATCTTCTGTTTCTGCCATAAGTTGTCCGGAATAATAACATTTTATATACAACCTTCAACTGTTGTTTAATCAATGTAACTGTTATAGTTGTTCACCTAGTAATCAACATGGGAGAAATTAAAATTTGATGTTTTTAAAGGTCGAACATCAAAGCTACTTGATTAATCCTTTTACATTTGAACAATTTCAGTAAATAATATTTAGTGACATAGAAAATTCATATATTAAGTATTTCCTTTCTATAAAGCGTATGAACGAATCAATGAACAAATTATAGTAAATATAGTAATTATAATAATTAAAAAACATTTAAACCTGTAGACTACAGTTGTTGTAGAAAAGAAGTTTTCACTTTCCATATATTATTAATAAAGGGTATGAGATCTGAAGAGTGTTAAATTATAAACTAATAATCACTCATAAATAAACATTTCTTCAATAATGTTATTTCAATTATCAAATAAATGATATCTAAATTAATCTCTGCAAATCTAGTAATCTACACTATTTCTCCAATAATATTATTTCAATTACCAAATAGATAGTGAGTTACCATTCAAACATAAAGAGTGGAAAGCTGCAATAAACAAAGAAGTGGGCAAATTTATAAAACAAAATGTATTCAAACCCCTTAATGGCAACACCACTACAAGTTATTATACTATCATGGTCAAGGACAACATGAATCCATGAGATGATATATAGGGAAGTGGGAACAAGATGTCAACACCCTGGCTCAGGTGGAATCACTACTAATTGGTAATTGGCACTGGCCAACCCACAAAGAGACACAAACTCAAAATAATCTTTCAGATGGTCCTAGCTAGTCACAACAATGGCCAATTATGGTTCTGTTAATGGTTAATACTAATTGGTGAATAAATTATAAAATTTTTTGTTTACAAGTGGTGTCTGGAGGTTGACAAAATAGAAAAATCATATAAATTATAAAATCTATTTAATTCTACCATGAAATCTTTGCAATAATACCCTTTGGATACTTTCTAGCTATAAACTTTCTCAATTCATCAAAGATCAAGACAGCTACACCAAATGCTGCTGCAATAAAGTAATATTTAACTTCAACATGTGCAGATCCAATAACTTTATTAAACCATGGAATATAATTAAAAAAGAATGTAACACCAAGAGCAAATAGAATAGCTGGGAATAAAGCATAATTTGAAGTTTCTTTGTTAAACATTGGTGGATGTTGGAAAACACTTAAATATCTTGTTCTGGTAGCCATTAGATTAAAGAATTGCATAATTACTAATGTAATAAAATAAATTGATGAAGCACTTTGATTTAATGTATTAATAACATCAGCACTATAACCTTCTGGGAAAACACCATATGATAAAGTTAAAATATGAAATGGAACACCTTTACTTTGGAAATATAATAAAGACATCATCATTGCAACAAAAGTATAAAATAACCCCAAAATTAAATAAGCATGTAATAATAATTTCCAATCAACTAATCTATTACCACTAACACTTCTTGGTAATTTCTTTAATAAATTCTTTTCAGGTGTTTCATAAGCTAAAGTAATTGCTGCTGCACAATCTGTTAAACAAGAAATAATAATCATATTAAATGATGATAATAATTGTGGTAAACCAAATATAACATTTAAAATAACTGTCCAAAATTCTGCAAATGAACCAGCTGGTAATAAATAAATAACAGTTTTCTTTAAATTTTCAAAAACTAATCTACCATAGATTAAAGCTGAAACAATTGAACTAAATGAATCTAATAAAACTAAATCACTAGCTTCTTTAGCAATATCAGAACCTTCACACATTGCAATACCAACATCAGCTTGTCTTAAAGAAGGTGCATCATTAACACCATCACCAGTCATACCAACAACGTGTAATCTTTTTTGAAATTGTTCAACAATGTTTAATTTTTGTTCAGGTGTTGTTCTTGAAAAAACAATTTCTTTAAATCCTGTTAATTGTTCCCATTGATTATCATTCATATCTTTTAAATCTGGTCCAGTAATTGAAATTGATTCATCATTAATTTCTCTATCACAAAGTTTAACTTTTTTAGGATCAACAATTGGATAATCTTTATCAAGATCTTTAAATCCATATATTTTTTCATTTGTTAAAATACCACATTGTTTAGCAATTGCAACTGCTGTCATTTCAAAATCACCTGTAACCATATGAAAATTAATACCAGCTTCTTTTAAAGTTTGAACAACTTGAGGAATATCATCTTTTGGAGGATCTGTAATACCAACTAATCCAACAAATACAAGACCAGTATTTGATTCATGCATTAAAATATCTGAACTTAATTTTGATTGAAATGAAACATTTTCAAATTTTGATTTTGGTAATGGTTTATAAGCTAATAGAACAACTCTTTGACCTTTTGAAGCCCAATCTAATTGAATTTGATTAACTTTAGATAATGTTTCTTCATCTAATTCTGAAACAACACCATTGTTATTCATGATTGAAGTACATTTATTAATCAAAATATCAGGAGCCCCTTTTATCAATAATAAATATTCATCATCTTCATCATCAGCATCACTACCAAGAACATCAATTTGATTATTTTCAACTAATTTAATCATGAATTTATTCTTTGAATTAAAAGCAATTTCAGAAAGTGAATTATAATAATTTGAAACATCCAAATTTGATTGTAATATTTCACCTAATCTTAAAATAGCTTGATCAGTTGCATTACCATTAATTAATCTTTTTTCAATTGGTTCAGTAATAGTTGTTGGATCAAATTTTGCAGCATTACAAATTTTTGAAATTAGAACTAATCTTTGATGACCAGATTGTTCAATATCATCATTATCAATAATAACTTCATTATCTAATTTAAATGAATCAATACCAATTGAATAATTTGTAACAAACATTTTATTTTTTGTTAAAGTACCAGTTTTATCAGAACAAATTGTACTAACAGAACCCAGAGTTTCAACAACTGATAAAGATTTACATAAAATTTTATGTTTTTTCATAACACCAGCAGTAATTATTAAACAAGTTGTTAAAGCAATTGGTAAACCTTCAGGAATAAAAGAAACTGCAATTGAAACAAGATCAACAATTAAAGTTGCAACAGGAATCCAATCAGGATGATCTTTTCTTAACCAAGCAGCCCAAAGAATAATCATTAAAATAATCATAAAAGTAATAATTGAAGCAATAATGGCAACAAATCTAAAAATTTCCTTTTGTAATGGAGTTAAACCAGATTTTGGAACACTTGATAATTTTGTAATTTTACCAAATACAGTATTATCACCAGTTGAAATAATTAAACCAAGACCTGAACCTGCAACACAATAAGTTCCCTTTAAACCAATACATTTACTTTCCAAATAATTATCACCAATTTGATCAGATTCTAAAGTTGCCATAATTGGTTTTGATTCACCAGTTAAAATTGATTTATCAAATGCTAAATCATTTGAAAAAATTGAAACAAATCTAATATCAGCAGGTAATCTATCACCATTTTGAACTTTAATTAAATCACCAGGAACTAAATCTTTTGAATCAACCATAGTTTCATTACCATTTCTAATAACTGAAGTTAATGAAGGTAACATATTATTAATTGATTTCATAACTTGAGAAGAAGAAAAATCTTGCCAAAAATTGAATATAGCTTGTAATAAAAATACTAAAATTAAAATAATACCAAGAGCTAAATTAGCAATTGCAGGATTTGGTTCACCTAAAGGTTTCCAAGAGATACAACATAGAATACCACCAGTCATTAATAAAGAACCAAACCCACCAAATAAATAAAAAAAGATTCTTTTTAAAAGATTTGATTTTGGAGGTGATTGAATATTTGGACCATAATGTTTTAAATTATAAAGATATTGATCATTTGTTAAACCAATTGAAGTATTAGTTGATAAAGATTTTGAAATTTCTTCAATTGATCTAATATGCCATGTTGTTTCTTTTAAATCTTTAACTTTATTATCTAATTTTTTTGAGAAATTTGTTGAAATTGAAATATTATCAAGATTATCATCAATTTTATAAGAAACAGTTTTAAAAATTGGTGGTAAAATAATATTTGGTTCAACTTTATTTTTAGATAAAGTAGTTTCAATACTAATTGATGAACCACCAGTTAAAGTTCTTGTTAATTTTGGTAAATTTGTTGATTTTCTAGGAAATGAAGGTCTAACAGTTGAAGCAAATCTAATATTTTGATTCTGTGGTAAACCAGCTTCAATATCTAATTCAGTTGGATCTTCAGATTCCCAAAGTTTTGAATTATCAGATTCATATTTCTTTAAATTATTTGACATGGTTAAGAATATTAAATTGAGGTTAATGAGTTATTATTATTCTACAGAGGAAAGAAAAGAAAAAAGTGAAAGTTAAATGGATAAAAGCTGAGGTATTTATACAAAATTTTGAGATTAGGTATTGATGTTGATCAATTACTACAAGTATTAATTACTCATAATTAATTTAATTCAATTATAATTAGAGTTAGAGAGAAAATTTTTTTTTCCTAATAGTGAATTATATTTTTGAAGATTTCTATTGGTTTGTTTTAAAAAATTGTTAGTAGAGAAGGAAATTCCACATATACAGCTAAAGAGAGATCAGAGAGAATGAGAAAGAGTTAGAGGTGGTACAAGGTACAAGGCTGCAAAAAGTTAAAAAAGTTTTTTTAAAAAGATTAGAGATTACAGGTACATCCATATTCCCAGTGAGTTATTGTGTAATTTAATTTAATATACTATGTTATAATTATTGATTGATATGGATTAAATTTAGTCTACGATGTAATAGATGTAAATTACATACTAATAAGAGTATGGAAACCATATATCCTAATGGCGCTTCCAGTTTTAAGAATTTGAGATAGTGATGTGTAATAGAGTGAAACTTTAGGGTTATACTAGTAAAGTACGTAAAATGGGAAACTCCAGTGTAGTGTTAAAGGCCCAAACTAGTAATATACCAATAGTGTAATAGTGTAAATAGCATATAAAACTCATAGAACTATAGACTATACTAGACTCAATAATAGAGAACAATGAAAGGCTGAAAGTCGTTCTAAAAGTTACTATATCAGTTCTAAAATTACAGAGAGAAAGAATTTAATAATGAATAGTAATTTATGGTCCAAAGAGTAGTTTTTGGAATGAAACCTTTATTAGTTTTTTCGTTTTTTCCAGTTTTCGAGCTTTTTGTGTTTATTGTTTAAAACGTCATTTTTAAATTTGAGTGAAGTTTTGGGAACGGCTCTGCGTAATTATGAGCACTAACATTTTATTTTGAGAGGCTGAGAGAGAGGAAATATGATTAGTATGAGGGATTAGGTGGTTGCCATGTGTTGGTTTGTATCGTTAATCTTTGCAATTTACTCTCTCTTTTTTCCAGTTTTTAATTAAAATTACATCATAATTAATACCGACCAGAGAAATTTTTCACTTCACCAGCATCACTCGTCGTCCAACAAATTGTTCAAAATGTAGCCATTTCCCACTTTTTTCATTTCAGTATTGTAAATGTATACTTTGACTGACAACATGTTGATTTATAGCTTAAACATATAACTATAGCCAATATATTTTACAATTAATTCTTTTACTATGATAAATCTAAAAAGACACCTCACATCCGAACACCTAACTTTCAGCCCATTTTTTTTTTATTTTGAACAACGAATTCAAAACATAAACAACTTTTTATTTAATTTTAATTACAACACCAATTAAAGATGGATTTCATAGATTACGATACGTTCAATCCATCGACTCAATCAGATTCATCAAATTCATCAAATCTACCAGAACCTGCACCTCCTCTAGTACTTCCTATAAACCCAGATTTAACAAATAGATTTAAAGGTTTATCAATATTAAATAGAAATATATTAAATAGAAACAATAATGATAAATCAACAAGTAATGATACATCATCAAATGATAAAAATGTTAATAATGAACATCTAGAAGTTAATAAATTGGCTGAAAAATACGCTAAATTATCAATTGACCTATTTGATTCAGTTAATAATAAAGATCAAGATAATTCTTCAAATGTTCAAGATTTACCAACTTTAAAACGTCCAACTTCTTCTTCAAGTACTACAACTGCAAATAACATATTAAGTAATAGATTATCAAATATATTAATTCAATCAGATTCAAATGATTCTGAATTAAGAGATGCTTTAACACTTTTACAAACAAAAGATTCATTAGATTTTAATAATCTTATACGATCAGATTTAATTGGTTCAATTCAAAGAAGAAAATTTAGAAGTGAAATTGAAAGTGATTTATTAAAACATCATTCAAATTTATTAAAAGAATTTCAACCAATTATTTTAAAAATTGAAGATTTAGGTGAAAAAATAAATAAATTAAATTTAATTCAAAAAGATATTTTAAATTTAAATGATGATTCAAAAACAAATAAAAATGATTCAATTATTTTAAATATTAATAAATTATCAAATGAAAAAGATTTATTAACTATTAAAAAATCAATTTTATTAAATTTTAAAAAAAATTTTACTTTAAATCAAATTGAACAACATATTTTATCAAATGAAGAAATTTCTTTTGAATTTTTTCAAATTTTAATTAAATGTAAAAAGATTCATTCAAATTGTTCAATTTTATTATTAACAAATGATGATAATGATAAATCTTTAGGTTTTAAAATTATGAATAAAATGAATAAATCTTTAGATTTAGCTTATCAAAGATTAGGTTTTTTTTTAGAAAATGTTTTATTAAAATTAAATAATGATTCATCATCATCAAATAATGATTTTTCATTTAATGATACATTAAATTCAAATAAAGATATTAAATTATTAAAATTATCAATTTATTTCTTAAGTGATAATATAACTTATTTTGATAATGTTTTAAATAAATTAATTATGTCAAGATCAAAAAATTTAATTGATGAATTTTCTTTTCAAATTGATTCAACTTCAAATAATGATCAATCTTCAAGACCAATTATTTTAAGTGCTCATGATCCAATTAGATATATTGGTGATATTTTAGCTTATGTTCATTCTTTAATAGTTAATGAAGTTGATTTTATAAATAATTTATTTCAAAAAAATATTCAAGATTATCAACAACAAAAGCAAAAAGATCCAGAAGAAGATTTTGAAATTTATCAACAAGATTTATCATCAACTGTTAATGATATAACTTTAAAAATTATTGGAAGTTTAAATAAACCACTTAGATTAAGATTAGAACAAATTATTAGAGTTGATAATAATTTAGATAATGTTGTTAAAATTTTTAATTTATTAGATCTTTATAAAATGATGTATTTTAAAATTTTAAAAAGAAATATTAATATTGATGAAGATAAAAATTCTGAAATTTTTGAATCATTAAATCAATTAAAATCTTTATGTATTGAAAGATTATTTAATATTATTAAAGAAAAATTAATTAATATTGAAAAAGAAGAAAATTTAATTAATTGGAAATTACAAGATGATTTATTATTACCACCTGATTGGTTTAATGATTATATCTCTGATGTTTTATTAATTTTTAAAGATGATATTAATGATGATGAAAATAATAAATTTTTAAATATGAATGATGATGTTTTTAATACTTTAATTGATTTAATAATAACTCAACCAATAAATTTAATTGAAAAACAACTTTCAAGAAATAGAGAAGAACTTGATACAAGAGCTCAAATGATTTTAAAATTAAATAGTTTAGATTTATTAGAGACAAAAATAATAACAATTCCAAGATTAAGTAATAGATTAGATTCAATTATTCATACAATTAATGATTTAAGAATTAAAATGATTGAATTCCAATATGATTCATTATTAGTTGATTCAGGTTTAAAGATTCATCAACAATTAATTCAATTAATTTTCCCAATTGAACAAATTGAACATGAAGATGATTATATGATGTATGATTCATTAATTGAAAATAAATTATTTGATAAAGATAATTTAATTAAAATTGAATTAAAATTAAAAGATTTTTTACCAATTGCATTAATAGAAATTCAACAATCATTATTTAAAATTTCTTCACCAACTTATGCAAATGAAATAATTATTGAAAGTTCATTAAAATTTTTAAAATTATATAACGTTTTTTATAAAGTTGTTATGAATTTATACCCTGATGATTTAATTTTAGAATGGTCAACTAATGATGTTGCAACTTTATTAGGTGTTGAAAGTTCTTATGAAGCTGAAATGATTTGATATATAGATTTAATTACAATATATAAAAGACTTTAAACAGTTATGAATTAAAACTATTTTATAAATTTATAGATAGTCGGAAGTCGTTTATAAGTCGGAACTCCAACATATTAAAATTCTCTAAAATCCACTCTTTATTACAAATGTTTTGAATGATTTATAGTTGATAGGTAATACTGATGATATTAGACTGATATATTTACAAATTATTCTCGATAAAACTTGTTATAATTGTCTTTTTTTTTTGATTTTATTGAAATTATTTAAGAAAATCCACAAAGAAAAAAAATTTTTATCTCATCTCATCTCTTTATTAAAAAACAAACAATAAATAAATAATAGAAGATGGGTAAAAGATTAAAGGCTAAGGTAACAGGTAAAGGTCTTAAAGCAGCATTAATAAGACAACAGAGCAATGAACAAAAACAGAAAGACCTTCAACAAAAATTGAAAAAGAAGGAAGAAATACAGAATCAATTACCAAAACAAGTTAGAATTAATAAAGAGATACAATCAAAAACAAATAAATCATTTATGCCATTTGAGAAAGATGATTATCTAATGTTAATTGGTGAAGGTGATTTTTCATTTGCTCTAAGTTGTTTAAAGAATGGTTATATTATGGAAGATCGTTTAATTATAACGAGTTATGAAAATTCAATAAATGAATTAAATTTAAAATATCCAAATAGTTTTAATAAAATTTATGATGAAATAATAACAAATTATCCTAAAACAAAGATTTTATTTAAAATTGATTGTATGAATTTAATAAAGAGTTTAAAAGTTAATTTAAAAACAGTTTTAAAAGTTTTAGGTATACCAAAATTAAATACAGTAATGTTTAATTTCCCTCATACAGGTAAAGGTATTAAAGATCAAGATAGAAATATAAGAGATCATCAAATGTTAGTATTAGGTTATTTTCAATCATGTGTTGATTTATTTAAATTAATTAATGAATCAACAACTAAAAAGATTAATAGTATAGCAGGTTCAGATTTATCAACTTATGATCCAAATTATAAACCATTTAAAATTATTTTATCAGTATTTGTTGGTGAACCTTATGATTCATGGAATATTAAAATGTTATCAAAATCTGTTGGTTTAAAAGTTGAAAGATCTGGTAATTTTGATTGGGATTTATTTAAAGAATATAATCATAAAAGAACTAATAGTGAATTAAATACTACAAAAATTGCAAGTCAAAGAACTGCAAGAACTTATGTATTCCAAAGATTTAAAAAGAATAATTTAAAGAAAAATAAAAAGAATGATGATAGTGATTCAGATGATGAATAATATTCTAAGTTGGGTACATTAATGTCATTTGTGAAGTTTCAAATATTTCACCAGTTACTGGATCATATACTTTAGTTATTAAATCTTCATCTGTTGAATCTCTAATACTTTGAGAATATTCTAATAATTTTAATCTATCAAATATATTACCATTTGGTAACATAATTGGATCTGATGTAAAATTAATTAATTGAGATTGAATATTATGAGAACAAGGTAAATTTTTAGCTAATTTAAATAAATTACAAACTGGACATCTATTTGAAGTAATTGAAGTATTTTGTTCAAATATTGGATGAATATTCTTTGTAGATTTATTTAATTTTTTTATTGATCCTTGATTTGTTGTTGATCTACTCCGTAGTCTTGTAGTAATTTTTGCAGTTGAATTAATAATATCAGGATCTGAACAACAAGATTTTGTTTTTAAAGAAGCAATTCCTAATGAAAGATAAATTATTAAAGGATCATCATTTGGTATACCATAAATTTTATAAAATTCTTTTAAAAATAATTCAGATAAATATTGATATCTCTTTTTAGATAATAAATTATTATATTTTTGATAATTTAAACTATTCTTCATCTCTTTTGATTTTAAAGATTTATTTTCTTTACTATTATTTAATTTTGGTGTAAATACTATTAAACCACTTGCAAGTTTAATTTCTTCATTATTTGTTAAACCAAAAGGAAGTAAATATTCATTAAATAGTTTTAAAGCTGATGAAATATCATTTAATTTTAATAATTCAATATATTGTTGAAATCTTGTTTGAAAATTTAATGGAGATTTTAATTTTTTTAATATTGATTTATTTTCATTAATCCATTGAATTAAATCATCTAAATTACCTTTAAGAATTGAATTTGAAATTTTATTTGAATTTAAAATTAAATCATAATCAATAAATTTATTTAAATTTAATTCATTCATTAATTTAACTCCTTGATTACTATTTTTGGAATTAACTCTAAGATAATATTCAGTAATTAAAATATTGATTTGTTCTCTATACCAATTCAATAATTTTTCAATTCTAACTTCATTGTTATTATTATTAGGATTACTATTGTTATTAACATTATTTTGAAAATCTGATTGTAATTCTTTTAATTGTTTAATTCTATCAAATCTTGCCTTTATCTTTTCAATTAATTCTCTTTCAATATCAATTTTTTGAATCAATTTTTTCTCAAATTGTTTAGCACTAATTAACAATTGATCAATTTTTTTAATTTGATCTTCAACACTACCTTTATTCTTTGATTTACCCTTTGTTGTTGTTGTTGTAGCTACTAATTCGTTAAATCTTTTAAATTGTCTTTCATCTAACTTCTGAACATTCTTGAAATTTCTCTTCAACGATTCATATGGGATTCTAAAAGAAGATTCCTGTAATTGAAGATGGAAATCAGGACATGGATCCATTAAAGTATTCGACATTATCCCTAACCTTTTTCCTAATAAATTGTTGTTATTTTTGCTATTTTCCCCTTAAATTAAATTTTTTTATTTGCCACAATTTCTGGTGTTCGGATTTCCAGTTTTAAGAATTTATGGTTTCAGGCCGAATGTAGTAATTACCGAATTAGGAATTATAAATTTATTTAATTTCTACTATTTTCAACTTTAATTGTACAGAATTTGAAGTTTTAATTATTTAGTTAAATGATTTAGATATTAATTCAAATATATTAATTATTTATACACGCTTTCACTCCAAATTTTACATTAAAATTGTTGTTTTGTTGTTTTTTGCTTTGAAATTTCAAAAAAATCTTTAAAAATTCCTCTGGTTAAAATTAAAACAACAATAAAATCTTTTTGGAATTGAGAAAACCCTTTTGAGATTTAAGAAAGAAGAAGAAGTGAAGACATAGAGTTATTATTGATCTGTCACAATGGATAACAATCTTCTTCAACTGCTGGGTCTGACTAATGCCAATATACCTACAGCAAGGGATACAGATAATGATGATGGTTCAAGAGATAAAGACAAACACGATGTTAATAAACTATCTGATCAAACAATATTAGAATTAATTAAATTACAAAGAGAAAAGGAAATAACGAAACAAAATTATTATAAATTAGAAACTACAAATAAATCAATTGAATTATTAAATTTAGCTCAATATTCTCAAATTCCTTCAAATTTAATTCCAACTCTTTTCTCTGGTGAAGTATCAATTGAAGAATTAGATTACTTTAATAACAATCAAAATAGAATAAATTCAGCTCCAATACCGCCTCAACATCGTCAAATATATTCAAGAATCCCATCAAATACAATCAATAGTAATCTAGCACCTCCAATAAGTATACCTTCAAGACCTTTATCACCTGCTAAAATTGGTGCAGCAGCTGTTGCTCAATTAGATAAAGGTTCAAGATATCCAATTTTCCCAAATCATAAAAGAAATCATTCAATGCCTGTAACTTCAATATCGTTAAGTCCAAGTTCTAATAATAATAATCTATCACAAAAGAATATGATGAAAACTATGAATTCTTTACAATTTATTAATGAAAATCCTGGAAAATTAAAAAGAAGAAGAAATTCAAATAGTGGGAATAGTAGTATTGGTCATAGTGCTTCAAATAGTATAGATAATGATGCAAGTGATGTTGAAATGTCTACAGCTTCTGTTCCTACAACTGCTACAACTACTACATCTGTACCACCATCAGTAAAACCTACAACTAATTCAGATAAAGATGAAAAATTACCTGTACCTACACCTTCAAATTCAAATACAAATACACCAAGAAGAAAGAGTCCAAGAACTAATAAATCAAATAAGGAAAATTTATCAACACCAAATGGGAAGAAAGGAAATTCTTCTAATGGTCCAAATTTTGCAAATGATATTTTAAGTTCTGCTTAATTTGATTACACAAAACCAAATTAACATACACAAAACTACAAATTAAACCTTTACACAAAACCAATTTTAACTTAAACAAATTCAATTTAACTTACACAAAACCAAACTGTTTTTTGAAAATTTACACAAAAACAAAATTAAATTAATGAATTATAGAAAATTTATATTAGATTAATGCTTTTGTGTTTATGCAAAAAAATGCTGCAATATTTTATATGTTATGATACCCCCAAATTAATACCCTCTTTATATTATAATGAAAAAATAATTAATGATTTTATACTAATTATATACCTTTTTTTTGATACATTCTTCGTTTTAATTGCTGATAATATTATAGAAAAAAAACAAAAATAATATGTTTTTTAAAAGAGTATTGTAGAATTATTATTGTTGTTGTTCAAGATACATTGATTCAGTAATAGTTTCAATTTCTTGAACAGTTAAAGAATTATCTTCCAATGTCTCATTTTCAGAAATTTTAATTTCAACTTGTCCTTCATCATCTTGATCCATCATCATTAAATCTTGATCAATTTGTTGGAAAATAATATCATCCTTTGTTAAAGATTGCAAATTTTTTAATAATTCTAATGATAATTGATTAAAAATAAATGAATTATCTCTTGAATCTTCAATTAACCAATTAATTAAATCATCAATTAAAATCTTATTATAGACATAATAAACATCATGAAATCTAAAGATATCTTGTATTTTTAATAACGATTTAATAATTAATCTCTTATTAGTTTCTTTATTATTTAAAATTTCACAAACATCTTGCCAAACTTTAATCGCAAATTCAAAATTTCTATGTAATGGATAACATAATGATAATTTAATTGAAGTTATTAATAATTCTTTTAAAATTGGTATATTTGAATTTGTTGAAATTCTTGAATCTAAAAATGATATTTGTGGTGTTAATTTACCAATTGTCCAAACTGATTCAATATTTAATTCACCTTCAGTTTGTCTCATTTCAAAACAATATGAAAATAATAGAGAAATTATTGAATAATAAAGTGGTTTTGGATCATTAATTATAAAATTTTTATTCTTTGTTGATGAAAGTTCAATCATTCTTTCATTTTCTTCTTTTGTAAATGAATTTTCATCACCATAATTTATTTTAATTTTAATTAAATCTTTTAAATTAGTTTCACCTTCATTTAAAATATTATCTTGATATTTTAAACTAACAAATTCAGCTGCATAATATTCAGGATCAAATTTATAATTTAATTTATTAATTCTTTCTTTAATTCTATCTTCTGAAGATGTATGTTCTGGATCAATTAATTCATTAATATCATTACCATTTGATAAAGAAACTCCAATAATTGAATCATATTCATTATTGAACCCATACTTAATTTTTAATATTGGATCTGTTTCTAAACTTTGATTTATTTCCCAATTAAAAGTTTCACCTTCAACAAATGTTGATTCTAATTCATCTTCTTTAGTAGTTGTTGTTGTACTACTTATTTCTTGAATTAATGGACCATTTTTAACTTCTGGTTTAGAATCAGTAAACTCAATTTCTTTACCGACTTCTCTAATAAAATCTTTATCATTTGTTGAAACTCCAATTTGTTGTAATAAATCTTCAGTTGTTGTTGTTATACCATTATCACTATTTTCTAATTCACCACTTCTTGCCATTAATTTTTTAGGTAAATCCAAATCAGTAAATACTTCACCTTTCACCAATTTAGGAATCTGTATCTTAATCATTTCCTCTTTTGATTCATAATTAGCTTTAGCAGGTATTTCTTCAGTATCAATGATTTTATTAGAGAATCTTAATCTTAAATAATATGGCATTAAATTAAAGATAAATAATTCATCTTGAACAATCATTTGAATCCCTGTTGAATCAAATCTTATATGTGAGATTTTAATATTGATATGGATGTATTCTTCATCTTGTGAACATTCAAAATATGGTGTAATCATATTTAATCTTTAATTATAATTATAAAATGTTTAGAATAGATATTGAATAAAAATTTGTATTTGAATAAAACATCCGAACATTTCATCACGTGATGAAAATTTAAATTGTTTATATTGTTGTTTTAATACATTAATTGTTTGATGAAAATGATTTATTACTTAATTAAATACTAATAATACTCACTTTTCATCATTAATTATGAGCATTAACTAATCAAAACTATGATAAAATTTATCAATCTTTGTTTGGGGGTAACCTCATCTGCTTACGTAATATTTTTTCACATAAATCACGATATTTATTTAAATTTTATATATAAATAGGTATATATAGCAATTAACAATTAACAAATTATAATTAATACTATTAAATCGATATCAATTATAGATAATTAGTCATTGATATTGTAAATCTTTCTATTTCTTGTTCACATAGAAATTTAAACTCTTTAGCTTTAACATCTTTCTTAAGAATCGAAGAATTAAAATCAAATAAAAATGCCTTCCCTTCATCTTTATTATAACAAAGATTTCTTAACTGTAGATCATTATGAACTATACCTATAGAATGTAACAGTTTTATTTGTTTAATAGTTTCTTCAATTTCAAACTTAGCAGTTGGTTTTGTTGACACAAAATCAAGTTTCTCAATTGTGATATAATAACCATAATAAGGAGGACCTTTCATTAAACCATATGAATAAAATTGTGGAATATTAATAATTTTGGATTCATCTTGACAACTGTCATTATACTCTTTAATCTTTTGATAACATTGAATTTCTTTTTCGCAATCTTCAAGCCTCATTTGAAAGTATTCCTCCATTGTTAAATCAAATTTATAATCAAGATTATTTTTATAGTCCAATTTTAAGTTTTCATTGTCATATATTTTGATTATAATTTCATTATGCTTGTTGATCTGAGGTAATTTAGCAACAACAACAACAATTGGTTCTTTATTAACAATTTGAACAATATTTTTTGGCTTGAGTTGGATTGGATTTTCTAAAAAATTAATAGTATGATCATTTACTTTATTCCTTTTTGTACCCCTAACATTCTTGCTACTATATTGTCTCTCTAATTTATCCTCATTCTCTCTATTCCTCTTTTGTTTTATGCTTTCTTTGGTTTCAATTAATCTATTCTCCATAATTCGTTTACGTTTATTTATAATTTCTTGCTTTTTTTTATCATTATCATTATGAATTAGATTATCATTTAGAATAATAAGCATCAAAATTGTAGTTGTTAGTTTTAGTTGTCCATCAAATTGTTGATTGAATGTTTCAAGATTAGTTGCATATGTTAAATTGTCTTTAAAAATTCTCATACTGAATGATTTACTAACAGAGTCCCATCTGACGTGTAGTGTTACATCAAGATCATTGATAAGCACATCAGTTAAATTAAAACCATACATATAAATGATTACTTGTTTCAATATGGACTTAAATCTAGCATCAATTGGATTTGCCCCCCCGCGATTTCTGGTGATATTTGTTAAGAATGGTGCTTTACATTCAAAAATACCTAGAACCTTATTGTTTCTTTGAAGCATAAAATCAGGTTCCTGTAGGTGAGTATGAAGATCTCTATGTTGAGGATCTCCATCAATATTTAGAGCACTTGATCTATTTGGATTTGATTCAGCAGCTTGTACTCTTGGTGCTGTACTTATATTCTGAAATCCAATCAATTTAAGGAATTGCATAAGTGGTTTAAAATAAAATTCACTAAATGAGGTTTTAACAGTTCTTTCTGAAAGGTCCCAATATGTGTCTAATCTCCTATTTTGTGCAATCTTCAATAAATGTGCTTCGTAACACTCCTTTATTATTTGGTTATCTTGAATAGCTCTCAATGAGGCTTCTATTCTTTGTATGATACTGTCCAATCTATTAATATACCAATCATCATCAACTGTAGCCCTTAGATCATAGTTTATGTTTTCCCTTAAATAATGTCTTCTGGTACTTGTAGTATAAGGAGCTGGTGCTTGATTAGGTTCACCAATAGATCTGATGCTGACATTTAAAGTCAAAAAAATCAACTTATATAAGTTTATAAAATCTCTTCTATTTTCTTCATTATTATAATCAACATGACCTATAACATTAGAGCATAGCCAAGCATACATAAGGGATATTTGAACACCATCCAATAGATCTAAATTCAAGCCATTGATGTTTTGAAAACAATTTGTGATCACAACTTGCCTAAAATCCTTTCTCAATTCTGTAAAAAGTTGATTAAAAACCAAATCTTTATTTGCTTCTAAAGTATTATATATATCAGCATTCAACCGATATATTTGATCTTCTACTTCAACTTCCATTGTTCAATTACTGGATATTAAATATTGAGTATTGGTGTAGAACAGTAGCAAATGAAGAGATGAAGAGATACTAGTTATATTAATTTAATTTTGTGTAGACTGTGACGTTAGGTGTGGGGTTCAAAAATCAAAAGTAAAAAAAAAACTTCCATTCTGAAAACTATGCCGGACTAAGAATTACGCGCGACCATGTAGTTTATAACCAAACCACAAAAAGTAACATTTATTTGCTTTGACTCTGAGATAACATTATTTCATATATAACTAGTGCTTAATTATGTAGATGAAGGTAAATCTCAAGTTAATATAGAATGTTTTTTTAAAAATAAATAGATAATACCTGCAGCTAATTAATAATCGATATTAGTCTTTCTATTTCTTCTTCACAAAGAGTCTTAAACCTTTTATAATGAACATCTTGTTTAAGAATTGAATGATTAAAATCATATAAAAATGCCTTTCCTTCATCCTTATTGAAACATATATTTTGGGGTTTCAGATCATTATGTATGATACCAATAGAATGTAACAATTTTGCTTGTTTAACAGTTTCTTCAATTTCAAACTTAGTAGAAGGCTTTGTTGACACAAAATCAAGTTTCTCAATTGTGATATAATAACCATAATAAGGAGGACCTTTCATTAAACCATGAGAATAAAATTGTGGAACATTAATAATTTTGGATTCATCATGACAACTTTCATTATACTCTTTAATCTTTTGATAACATTGAACTTCTTTTTCACAATTTTCAAGCATCATTTCAAGATATTCCTCCATTGTAAAATCATGCTTGAGATACAACTCTTTGTATACTAATTCTAAATTTTGGTTATCATATATTTTCATAATTACTTTTTTATTATGATTAATTTGAGGGAACTTGCAAACAACAACAACAACTGACACTCTCCTAATAAATTGGATAATATCTTTGAGCTTCAGTTGAATTGGATTTTTCAAAAAATCAAGAATATTATAGTTATTGTTTTCTTCTATGAACACTCTATTCAAGTGATTCTTCATTTTTACTATATCTGCTTTGGGTTTGATACACATCCGTTCAAGAGTTCTTTTTTCTTTACTTTTAATATCAAGTCTAGTACTGTTATTCTCATCTCCAAGATTTAGATTCTCATCTATAACAAGCAACATTAACATCATAGTTGTAAGATTTAATTGATCCTTAAACTGTTGATTAAATGATTGAAGATTATTTGCACCTGTTAAATGGTCTTTAAAAATTCTCATGTTAAATGAGCTAGTAATATGATTCCATCTCAAATGAATTGTAAGATCCGCATCATAGATTAAAATATCAGATAGCTTATATCTATAGAGATAGATGATACATTTCTCAACAATGGATTTAAATATATCATCAATTGAATCTGATTGAAGGTTTCTAGTAACATTTGCTAAAAATGGAGCTTCACATTCAAAAACACCTAGAACAGTATTGTCTCTTTGTAAAAGATAAGCAGGACATAACGAATTAATTCGAATATCTCTATATTGAGAATCTTCTTCTGAATTTGTCTGCATCCTTGGAGGTCCACTTATATTGTTATATCCTAACGAATGAAGGAATGATAAAAGTGGATGGAAATATAAACTCCAAAAACATTGTCTAAGATTTTTTTCTGACATGTTCCAATATGTATCTAATCTGATATATCCACCAATATTAATTAATAACATTTTATAACAATGCTTTATGCTATTATTGTCTTGATTGTTTTCCAATAAGGCTTCTATTCTTTGTATGAGATTGTCCAATTTATTAATATACCAATCATCTTCAATTATATCAGTTAGATCATAGTTTATGTACTCTCTTAAATAAACTCTTGTGTAAGTTGTGTTATAAGCATATGGTACTTGATTAGCTTCACCACTAGATCTGACGGTGACATTTAAAGTCAAAAAAATCAACTTATACAAGTTTATAAAATCTCTTTTATTTTCTTCATTATTATCAATATCCCTTCTGAATTCAAAATGATCCATAACATTAAAGCATAACCAAGCATACATAAGGGATATTTGAACACCATCCAATAGATCTAAATTCAAACCATTGATATTTTGAAAACAATGTGATCAGAACTTGCCTAAAATCCTTTCTTAATTCTGTAAAAAGTTGATTAAAAACCAAATCTTTATTTGCTACTAAAGTATTATCTATATCATCATTCAACTGATATGTTTGATCTTGTACCGGAATGTCCATTGCTAAATTAATGAATTAATGAATATTGAAATAAGATGATAAATTTGAATTTATTGCTCTTTATTAAAAAAACCAAAAACATCCGGACATTTCTTAAAAAATTTATTTTAAAAAAATTTATTAATAATTTTTCTACTATTATAAATTTTTATTTTATTAGAAGAAAAGTTTAATTTCATATATTTATTCTATTTAATATTTATTAATCATGACTACAGAGACACCTGAAGTTAAGAGAGTGCCTAAGAGAAGATTTGTAGGGTCCAGATTACCAAATCCTGAAGGAAATAATGATTCAAGTAATAAAACTAACTCATCATCATTAATAAGAACATCAAGAACAAGAAAACATGTTGGTAGAGTTATGAATCAAATACCTGAAGAAATTTTAAATGATAAAGAATTAAATGAAGCTATCAAACTATTACCATCAAATTATAATTTTGAAATTCATAAAACTGTTTGGAATATTAAAAAATCAAATTGTAAAAGAGTTGCAATTCAAATGCCAGAAGGTTTATTAATTTATTCATTAATTTTATCAGATATTTTACAACAATTTTGTAATGTTGAAACAATAGTGATGGGTGATGTCTCATATGGTGCTTGTTGTATTGATGATTTTACTGCAAGATCACTTGGTTGTGATTTTATTGTTCATTATGCTCATTCATGTCTTGTACCTATTGATATTACATTAATTAAAGTTTTATATGTATTTGTTACAATTAATATTGATGAAACTCATTTACTTAATACATTAAAGAGAAATTTTCCAAAAGGTAGTAAAATTGCAACTTTTGGTACAATTCAATTTAATCCAACTATTCATTCAATAAAAGATAAATTAATTAAGACTGAAGAAAATGGTAATGATCATGAATTATATATAATACCACCACAGATAATGCCATTATCTAAAGGTGAAGTTTTAGGTTGTACATCACAGAGATTAGATAAGGAAGATATTGATGCCATGTGTTATATTGGAGATGGTAGATTTCATCTTGAAAGTGCAATGATTCATAATCCAGAGATACCTGCTTATAGATATGATCCATATTCAAGAAAGTTTACAAGAGAGTATTATGATCAAAAACAATTAGTTGAAGTTAGAGAAGATGCTATAAATGTTGCTAAAAATGCTAAAAAAGTTGGACTTATATTAGGTGCATTAGGAAGACAAGGTAATGTAAATACATTAAAGAATATTGAAAAAGAATTAAAAGCAAACAATAAAATAGTTGTTAAGATAATTCTTAGTGAGATTTTCCCACAAAAATTATCAATGTTTGATGATATTGATGCATTTATTCAAATTGCATGTCCAAGATTATCAATTGATTGGGGTTATGCATTTAATAAACCTTTGTTAACACCATATGAAGCGATGGTTATGATGGGTAAGGATAAGAAATGGGACGACAAGTACTACCCTATGGATTACTACTCTAAAGATGGGTACGGTAGAGGTAAAATACCAAATCATACTTAATGAATATTTAATTAATTTAATGAAAATAAATGACAGAAATTTCACGGTTGAATTAAAGCCTCGAAATTTTCTTTTTTTAACTTTTTTTTTATTTTTTTCTTTTCGACAAAATTTAAAAGAACAACAAAACCCTTTTTACTGAAATTCTTTAAAATTTTGAATTCAGAAGACTGTTAAAAAGCTCTTTATAAGAAGAAGATATAACTCACATTTTGTTTGAACTCTATTACACACCAACAGTTTAAAGAAAATATCCATCGTCATCTTTTAGATTAATAAAGAAGCCAAAGAAAGGGACCCGTTAAAATTCACAAAAAACCACAAACACGAAAACAATGTCTTTAAGTCAATTATCAAATATTCCATTCACATCCTTCTCTGAAAGATTTAATCTTGATAGATTAAGAAGTGATGCTACTTCATTACAAACCAGATTTTCAAATATAAAACCACCACAAGAATTTTTTGATTTAAAGAGATTATCAAAACCTGCAAATTTTGGTGAATTACAATCAAGAGTTATGTTTAATTTATCATACTTTAGTACTAATTATTTAATCATTGTTCTAATGTTGAGTATTTATTCATTATTAACTAATTTATTATTATTATTTGTTATATTCTTTGTTGTTGCAGGTTCTTTAGGTATAAGTAAATTAGATGGTAATGATCTAGATTTAAAATTTATAAGATTAACACAATCACAATTATACACTGGTTTATTAGTCATTTCATTACCATTAGGTTTCATTGCTAGTCCAGTCTCCACATTATTATGGTTGATTGGTGCTTCAAGTGTTACTGTTTTATCTCATGCTTCATTTTTAGAAAAACCTGTTGAAATGGCTTTTGAAGAAGAAACTGTTTAAAAGAGAAAAAGGTAAAAAGAACAATAAAGGTTTGAGGGAAAGTGATTTTTTAAAAGTAAGAAACTTGATATGGATATATCTTCTATAAACTTACTACATACTTCAAAATAAAGAGAAAGAAAAAAGAGAAGAATTTTTTTTTTTGTATATTATTATGCAGTTTTTTTATTCAAAACATTTTAAGAATAGTTAAAGAAACTCTCATTTAGTTCAAATATATATTATTAATTATTGATTCAAAGGTTTTATTTTATTTTAAAACAAATTTTTTATTCTTTATTATTGAGTAATACTTCATTGTTGTTCATAAGGTAGACTTTAAGGTACAATTTCTATTTATAGAGAAGTGCTCTTTCTCAAAAAAAAAAATTCTCTACGATTAAAATATTCAAAAACAAGATAAAAGAACTTTATATATGTAGAAATCAAGTATATAATAGCATAGTAAGATAATATTACAATCAACTTTAATAATTTATGATTGGATTTTTCTTTATTTGGTTTATAGTAATGCAAGTAAAACTTAAAATTTTCTTTCTTTGATTTGATTTTAATGATTTTGGATGATGAATGAAATAATAAATACAAATTAACTTAACGAGTAACACCTTAAAAATAACAAAATAATGGGATAATAATTAACAGTTCTTTCTTTAAATAGTAATAATACAACTTTTTTTTCTTTTGTGTCTTTTGTGATAGCAATAATTGAAACTATGGACCAAAACCTGGAGGTGGTGGACCATCACATAGACAACTACAACACATCTCAAATAGACAACAACAGAACAAGATCTTGCAACAGTCACCACAACAACCATTACAACAACCATCATTTCTTGGAGGTGGAGCTTGTTGAATGTATATTGGTTGAGGTTGTTGTTGATAATAACCACCTTGTGGTGGGCCTTGATAATAGGCTTGTTGAGGAGGGTACATGTTTTGCTTTAAGATTGAATGTTAGTACCAAGAACTGTTAATACAGATGAATTAAGAAAACACATACTCTCATAGTTGATACTTTGATTTTGATTTTTCTAATATTGAATTTTGAAAGAAGAGGTTTTGTGAAATCTCTTTTATACAAAAAAAAAATTTGGGAGGGCTGAGCTTAAATAAATTTTCTAAGCTTTTGAATATTTTTATTATTATTATTTTTAGTATTATCATTGCCATCAGTCACTCATTCTGACACATAGCTTACAATATTTCTAGAAAGATGGGTTTCAATTACATTCCACCACAAACACCAGCTAATCCAGGTCCTTTTCCTGAACAATTTGGGTACAATAATATCAGAGTTGCAACAATTAATTATGATGGTAATCCAACTGTTTTAAGTCCAAATACACAACATACAGCTTCAAAATTTGAGAAATTTGCAAAAGATGAAAGAACAAAGAAGGTTGGTAGATTCTTATTTAATCAATTAAAGAATATTGTTCGTTCTTAAATGATTGTTTGAATATTTAAGGAATTTTATAGGTTTTTTTATTCTTAGTTCTGTTAATCTGTGTTACAATTAACTTGATATTTTTGGTCTACATTGGTTGATTATGCTTATGAACTCTTTGTTATTTAATATGGTATAGAAATTAGATATGTTTTGGGTATGTTTTGAGAATTTACAGTATACATTTCATCCTGGTAATATTTGTGTACCTGAATATCTGGATACTCATAATTTCATTTCTATAATTTGGTAAAAACTCTACAATTTTCGTCAGTAGTTACGACATCTAATTCAATTATACATCAGAGACTACCTCCTTTCCAAAGATGGATGTTGAATGAGTTTCACCATGGCAATGTTAAGTCATCATCAACATCATCATCAACATCTAGCAAATAGTTTGGCAGAATTCTTATTTACACGTGAATATAATTTTGGTAATTACGTAATTACTACACAAAACAGAAAAAAATAAAAAAAAAAATAAAAAAAATAAATAAGTAAATTACAGAGAATTAAGAACTTTATTATATAATTTAAATGGCATAATGGTCACAATGAGGAGCACTGGACAAGAGATGGAAGATGAAGTACAGAAGAAACTCCAACAAGAACCAAATATACCTTTACAGGATACTGAATTTAATCCAAGAGTCACTAGAAAATATGAAATTCTAGACATTGAAAGAAGACAAAATTTGATGATGTCTATCAATCAAAACATTGAGGTAGTATCCTTTTTAAAAGCTGATCTTACAGCCTATCCAACTGCTGAAACAGTTGATCAGAAGTTTCAAACGGTGTTAGATTCTTTAAGTAAGAAGAAGAAATTTCCATCACAGCAACATTTACAGTTAGTTATAAAAGTATTAACAGAATTAGAAAATAATGTCCAACTAGAAACGATTTATGATGATATACTACAAACATTGAATGACGATAAAGTCTTGTTACAAAACACAATTGATAATGAAAATTACAGAAGAACCAAATTTGTTGAGCTACTATTAGAAAGTATTAAGAGAAATCATTCACAATTTGATGGATGTAGTGATTTCAAAGAAACCCAAAAAATGTTTTATTTATACAGAAATATCACCAATCCTAGGTTATTTGTAACTGAAGAAGTTAAATTAAAGTTTGAAGAGTTAAATATTCAATACAGTTATCTTCCTTTTGTGAGAAGTTTTGTTGCTTCTGTCAATAATATATTAGGTGAAGAACTTATAAATACATTAATGGATAATAAAGATAAGGTAAAGATTGACTATAAAATGCCTTCAAAATTTTGGCAAATACCAGGAATTGGAAATTTTCTTACTGGTAATATTAGTCGTAATGATCAAGGGAAAATTGCAACACAATGGTTATTATCCCAAATTCTTAAGCGATTTCCACATGCTGATGAAAAAATTAAAGCTGCTAATGTTGGTTTTGATAACACACTGTTTCAAGCTACCCCCACTCATCTCAACAAAAAGTGTAAGACTAATCCTAGGCAACCAAACAAGAGTGCTGCTGATTTGCCGCTTTTGTCAGTATCCAATTCTGTTATTGTTTCTCATAATGAATTTGTATCTCATCATATTCCAGATACCAATCAAGATGATATTAGTGATATCATTAATACACCTTCGGTAATGATCTTTCCCCAGCTTCAATCATTAGCTTTTGTTGATCGTACTGAAAGAGCGGTTGAGAATTTTTATGAGGATTTTTTATTTCAAAACATAGCTAGAATTCTACAAGAATCTTATCCAAACATTATAAACCAGTATTGTACATCACATGATAATCTTGGTAGAAAATATACATCAAGACCAGATGCTCTGATAAGATTTTATGACGAGTGGCAAACTACAGATTTTTGTACCGTAAAATTTAAAAGAGGTACTAGATTAATGGATTCATTTGATAGTTATAAATCTGAAATAACTATTCTAAAAGAAAGTATAGATTTAGATTATTTTAAAGGTTATAGTCATCCAGCTGTTAGTTTTTTAAGATCATTGGATCAGTCTCTCTTTCAAGTTTTGAATTCTGGTGCTAAGATTGGTTTTATCTTAGATTCAAGTGGGGCCATCATGTATAGTTTTAATTGGAAAGCTTTTAAAACCAGATTTGTTAATAGTCATGAAAGTAAGATCAATCTTTCAGAAACAGAACTTCCTACTGTTAATATTGGTCAATTGATGCTAGAGTTTGGCGATGATATTATTAGTGATTTTAGGGTTGTTAGAAATGCTGATTTTGAAAGTGGAAAGTTTACTGAAGAAGCAGATGAAGGAGTTGCTCCAATGGGTAGAGAGATTTACCGTTTTTTGAAAGATCATTTGTCTGAATATGGTAAAGATGATTCATATATCTGTGATTTAACTGCTGCTGAGAGAGATTTATTTCTTGATAAAATTGGTGAGTATAATCTTAATGAGAAGAATAAAAGTGTATTTTCAACAGAGATGATTGGACTAAGTGTCCTCTTAACTATATACCATCATTCTTTATTTCCTGGAGAACAATGGAAAGATGCTTTGTATAAATTGGGTTTAAATGATAGCTATAACAATATGTCAAGCAATTACTATAAAATTATTTCAAGAGTACCAATTTGGTTTGAATTTTTGAAGACAATGCAAGTTAATTTTTTTGAGTCTAATGAACCTATTCTTTCTGAACTATTGAAATATAAGGATGCTACTAGAGAACTTGAATTCAAAATAAAGACGACAGATTCATTAATAAAGGTTGGTGATGAAATAATTTCAGGTTCAAAAATTGGTGTTGATAGTAAGCGGTTTTCACAAATTATTAGATTGTCAGAATCACCATATCATGAATTAGCAGGAAAAAAAACGTCAGTGATTAAGATATTAGACCCATTGAAGTCTAAATTTGTTGATTATTGCAATGAACAGAAATTGCCTTTTGAGACTTGTTATTACCAGGTTTTTGAGTGTTTCTTAAAAGAAATTAGGATTTATTTTGAATTATTAAAACTGGATAAAAATCTGATAAATTTTGCTGATATCTATGAAATTGGGTTTATGTATCCTAAAGGCTTTGATATAAGAAGAAAGAATACTGATACACAATGTAGGGATCCTTATTACACCATGGGATCTGAATTAGTCAATGAAGAGAAGATGAAAGTTACAGAATCTAATATTAGTAATGTACATGGATTTTATATTATTATGAGTGATTTAGAAGCAGAAGGTTATGTTACAATTCAAGATTTCAATAAGTCATATTATCCAGCTGCTCTTGGTGATGAAATTGTAAAGGAATTACTTGCTGTATTAAATCGGTTACATGGTTTTAAAGTGATACATGGTGATCTTAAAGATGATAATATATTTATCAAGGTAAACAGTGATGAGACAGAGAAAGATTCTTCTGAAAGAGTTTCCATAAAGCTAATAGATTATGGATTCTCTCATATTTCAATGAATACCACAAATTTTCTTACAAAAGAAAATCTACTTAAACGTGGAGAGAAAATGAAACCTGATGATGATAAATTTTCAGAAATGAAAAAGAGGGATGAGGGTGATATGGCAGCTGTTATTAAAAATATACGCCAAAGCTGATAAGAAAGAAAGATCACTATTTGTTGCTATATATAATATCTAAATGTATACTAGTTTTTGTTGTTTATAGTTATTTAATCTAAATACTCAGTATAAAATTACACGATCTCTTGTCTCTAAGAAGGTAAACACACACAAAAATATCATAATTATGAATTCTAATAAGATAAACTATAACATGTACTTGCAATTATTAAAAAATATATTCTAGTTTTGTAATCCTTCAATAATTTAACTATATACAATCAAATCAATTCTTCTTCTTGATCTTCAAAAAAAAAAAAAAAAAAATAAATAACCTCTTCACTTCTAAACACTTCTAAAATAATGATTTAAATTTATAATCAAATTTACCAATCAAAAGGTTCAGAATTATAACTAACAATTGTACCATTTTTAGCTAAATCTTGTAAATCAACACAAGTTTTTCTAACATCATCAGTAAACTCTGAAGGACCACAACTAACAATTGAAATTCTTTTTATACCAAATGGATATTCTCTTTCAATATCTTGAATTTTATTAGTAATATATTCCCAAACATAAATACGACCATTATTTGAAGTATTATGTAATTGAATATCAACATCATTTTCAAAACCTTTTGGAATTAATTCATGGAATTTTTTATTTAAAAAATTTAATCTTTCTTGATATCTATCACAATGTAAAATTGATAATTTACAATCATGAGATTTTAAGCTTGATTGTTGTTTATAAATTTCAAAATATTGTAAATAATTTAATGTAACTGTATTTCCAATACCACCAGTTAATAAAATTATAAAATCATAACTTTGGAAAATTTCTCTCTCCCAAGTACCATATGGACCTTCTAAAAATGATGGGATTTCAATAGGTTTAAAATCATTTCTATCTAATTTATTCCATAATTTTCTAGTTGTACCTTTCATACATTGAACATAAAAAACTAATTGAGAATTTGTACTATTTAATTCAACAGAATTAACAGGTTTAATAACATTATTCTTTAATTCACCATCTGATGATTCTGAACTTGGTGTATGAATCTTTTCTTCTTCTTCAACACTTTGTGTAGCACTTGAACCATTTATACTTGAATTTGAATTTGATAAATCATCATTTCTATTTGTAACCCATTCACTAACTGTAAAAGGATGACTTGTATAAAATGGGAACATTGTATAAAAATATAAGAAATAATAATTACCAATTGAACATTGAGTTGTATCTTTAACATTATAAGAAACTTTAAAAGTTCTTGATTCTTTATCAATTAATTCAATTAAACATTTATTTTTAAAACCTGATTCATTCTTTCTAGAATTAATTTGTAATTTAATAATTTTAAATATTCTAATTAAATAATTAATCAAATCCCCAAATTGCATAAGTTGAATATAACCAATAATTATAACCCCATTCAACAGAATATCTTTTTGAAATATGATAAGCACAACCAATTAAAGTTAAAATACCTAATACATAATGAGTAATTAAAAAAAATTCATAACTTCTAACTCTAATAAATTGTAAAGCAAATAATGGTATAATTGAAATTGCAACAGTTGCAATAACACCCCACCACCAATAAGGTTTAGCAGCTTCTTCAGCAAAAATATGAGCACTATTGGGGCCTTTAATATATTGAATTGTATAAATTATTGAATGTGCAATAGCTTCTAATATACAAATAATTGAAACATGTCTATGAAAATGTTGGAAAGTTGAAAATGACCAACCTGTTAACCATTGGAAAATATTATTTCTTGAAGCGAATAAAACAAGAATTGGTAAATTTGCAAAAGATAAAACACCGGTTCTATTACCAATATAAGCATATAATTGTGAAGCTTCTGTTGTCCACCATTGATTTGTTTTAAATGCTTGATAAGGAGTTGAACAAAGAATAATGTTGATTGCATAATAACAAAAAATTGTAATTGATACTAATCTTGGAGGTATATAATCAATTTCTAAACCTTCAGATAATCTAATTGGAACAGAACATCTTTCTTTAAAAAGAGCAGGATATAATAAATATTTTCTAAACCAAATTCTTAAATTTATTGGTAAAAAATATTCATCTAAATGAAATTTATCAATAATGTTATAAGTTAAACCAACTAATACTAAAATCCAAACAAGTGTAATTAAACCAAGTGCTTCTTCAGCATGTAAAACTTCAGATCTATAAAATTGTGCATCAGTTGTAAATAAATCATAAAAATATTGTACATTTGCTAATGAAGAAACATTTAACCAAACAGAATCATAATCTAAAGTATTATTAGGTCTACCAATAGCTAAAGCATCTAAATAAGTTATTGTTGCATTTGGTATATTATTTTCATAAGCTCTTCTAAGTTGATAAGATTTAACATCTGAATCACGTTTTGTACATTCAATTTCCATACACCAAGCATAACTTTGTAAAAAAATTATTGAATTTGAAATACATGAACTTGAAGTTGAAATCATATCTTCATCATCAACAGTTGAACAATCTAATCTTAGAGCACTAAAATATGAATAACAAGCATAGGCACAAACATCTGGTGGATACATTGCAAAATTTGTTATACCGACTAAACCATCATGACTAGTTGAATAAACAAGTTTAATCAGTGTGGAGACTAATAACAAAGACTTTATATTTGTTAGCATCTTTGAAAGTCAATGAAATATGAAAGAATGGAAGAATAAAAGAATTTTCAAGAGTCTTTATATAAATCTTTTCCAAAAACTGCTCATAAAGGACTATAGGACTTTTATTTTGATTGACAGGTCTTCACTCTTCATAACAATAAATTAACAAATTCAACATATAACGTCCATTTATAGGCGCAAGTTTAAAAACTTCAATAAGTCAATTGCCATCTGTAAAAAGAGTTCTTTCCTTTGTAATTTTTTTCAATTAATTAACAATATTATAGTTAAATTGTCTTTAAGGGTTTAGTTTTAATAACAACTCTAAATTATACTAAATGGATCTAAACAACACTATATGAATACCTCAAAAGACTAGGAATCCCTTCAACTGCATCAAACGGTTTTATAACATAACATCTCGCAAATTTTTAATTGCTGCAACTAATTAAAACTGAATTGTGAGCAAATTAAATAATCAGGTACTTCAAACTTCAAAAAGACAAAAAGATTAATGTTGTGTAATTGCTAATGATATGATTGGTTGTAATTTGCCATATTGCCTGGAAAATGAAGAATTGTGTAGAATGGATCTAGATGAGTTTGGAAGACAACTTGAAAACACAAACGATCCACAAACACAAACAAAATGTAAATAAATAAAAAAGAGATCACATGACAGATCACGTGTCATTTTTTTTTTTTTACCAGAAAAATTTTTTCTAATTGGATTCTTTCAAATAAAAGCTACTTGATGGATCAATGGCTCTAAAAAGATTTCCAGAGGTGAGGATTAACAAATGGTTTAAATAATCATTGATTGCTGGTTCCATATCTTTTAAAAAACTTGAAGTTGGTTTAACCGGTTTTTTGATGAATTCAGCTGGAAAAACGTTAAATTGATGTACTTTTATCATTTTATTTGTACCTATGTTTAATAGTGTATCTGGAGAATTGATCTATTATTACTGCAATGTAATGTTTTCCACTATTTATTAATATAGGTCCTTTGGTATCTATATGTAAGGTGTCTAAAGGTTTATGTGCTCTGCACTGATCTTCAATGTATTGATTAATTTCCAATTCATTTGTGAATATGATTGCCAAAATCATATTTGGAATATTGAAGTTAAAAAGTTGATCAAGAATTCTGAAATTCAAGATGCAATCATCCATAAATCGGTTCACTAATGTGATTATCCCTTTTAATGATTAGTTGCATCCATCAATCTTTTTACTTCTGTTGTTTCATAAGCTTACAAATTTAAATTAATATGATAATAACTATTATTATTATTAATGATACTATTGATATTGATTCTCTGTATATTGAAATAATTATATATGGAGAGTCTATATTAACAACAAAGCTTAATACAAAATCCCTTTTAATATTAATTTCTATACTAATTTTGTAGATGATCTAAAAGTCGCTACCACAAATTGAAGTAATGGTGTCCTGATGTTTTGCTGTTAATCTATCTACTCTAACTAAGGTGGCAGAAAAGAGAATTGCAATCAGAGGAGGACATTTGCTACTGCATACTACTACTAATTCAATAGCTGTTCTGAGGTTCTGAGGTCATATATATATGTGTATAGAATCTTAATACAAAGGGGAAAATATTATACAAATAATTTATCATTTTTTGTTGATTCAATATCTTCAATATGAACGACTTCAGACTTTTGTTTTAAAATACTAACATCAATATCATTAATACTTTCATCAAAGACTTCAGCAACTTCTTCTAAAGTTCTACCAGAAGTTTCAACAAATGTGAGATAAACAACAGCTAATTCAACAGCTAAAATACAGCAATAAACAATATAATATTTCCATTCAATAGCATCCATTGCAATCGAATTAACAAAACCATTATAAATTTGGACAATTTCTTGAATAAATAAGCAAAGATTAACACCTTTGGTTCTAATACTAAAAGGTAAAATTTCAGTTAAATATAGATATGGTAAACCATTTAAACCTAAATTATAAGAAACATAATACAAGAAAATCATAGCCATAACACCTTTACCTAAAGATTTATCTTCAAAGTTTCTTTGTTGATTAATAGCTGATAAAATTGTCCAAAGAATGTATGTTATCAACATTGAAGCAACAGATACAACGAATACTGGTCTTCTTCTAAAGTTTTGGAACACAAATAAATTAATAATAATTGAAATACCATAATTATAAATCATTAACCCACCATTGAAGATCAATTGCTGAGAAGTTGAAGTGACACCAATTGAATTTAAAACTTTTGATAAATAATAAGAAACTAAACCATTACCAGATAATTGCATTAGAATACCAATCCAAGATAATAACCATAACCTCTTTAAATTACCAGGAGTTCTAAAGAAATCAAAATAACTACTCTTTGCAGCTAATCTTTCTTGTTCAATAGCTAATTCAATTTCACTCATTTCAAAATCAACTAAGGCACCACCAAACTCTTCAGAATCACCAGCATGATACTTTAATAGGATTTCTCTAGCTTCAACATTTCTATTCTTTGAGACTAACCATCTTGGAGATTCAGGAACTAAATAGATTAAACCAACTTGAAGGCATGGAAATAAACCTTGAACGATTGTTGGAATTCTCCAATTCCAATTTGAACCAACATTTCTTGTACCAAAAGAGATCCAACCAGAGATAATAGCGCCCAAGTACCAATTTGAATTATAAAATGCAGTAACAGATTGTCTATGAGTTGGATAAGATAATTCAGAAATTAAAGGAGGTGAAGAAACAGTTGCAATACCATTACCAAAACCTAAAACAATTCTTGCAACTAAAAACATAGCAAAAGTTCTTTGATTATCAGTATATGTACCTTCACCACTAACATTTAACCAAGTACCAGCACAAGATTGAATAATAGTGCCAACAATCATAATCCAATTACCAATAGTAATAGCATGTCTTCTACCAAATCTTTCAGAAAGTGTAGAAGCAACTGCGAAAGATAATAAAACACCAAAGACAACACCATTATTCATAGCACCTAAAACAGCACCAGTTGGTTCAGACATTGCTTCCATCCAAGTTGGCATTGATTGAAAAGCATTTAATAAAGAACTATCATAACCAGTATTTGTTGAAGTTAAAGAAATAATTAAAATTAATAAATTTAATCTTAATAAATGAGGAACTTTAAACCAAGGTTTATCAAGTTTTGGTAAATAACTATTAATTAAATTTGTTGAATCATGTTTACCATGTTGAGTTTGAGAAGTTTCAGCATTATCTAAATTATCTGTTGAATTTATATTCTTTTCATAATTACTCGAATCGACATTTGAATTTTTTGATTTTGATGATTTTCTAGTGAAGATATCTTTCACTTCATCTGCTAATAGACTAACCATTACGTTTGGTATTTATTTTTTAATATAGAATAAGAATATAACAAAATAAAAAAGAATATGAGATTACATCCTTTTATATATTTACCTTTGGGAAAAATGTTGTCATTAAAAGAAAAAGAATTGGGAAAGAGGAAAGATCCAGAGTAATGGGGGGAAAGGATTTGAGACAAAATAAAAATCTAACAAATCAAGTAAAAATAGACTTTTTTATATTGAAATATGTATTGGTAAATTTATGTGAATTTTTGTTGCTTTTCTAGCCTTACGCTTTTTCCAATTTTCATTCCTACAATTACTAAACGTTTCACACCTGCAAAGGAGATCATTTTAAGAGTATTACTTCTATTGAAAGTAGATTCTCTTGCAAAGATTATATTGTAATTAACATAAATGTTTTGCTCCTCTATTACAATCAAATATAATTTATATCATTTGGGCAAATAAAACAAAGGTTTGGCCAATAAGATTTCATTGATGTAAGTCTCTGGGGCAATTGTCCAAAATTGAAATTAATCCCCAGATATAATCAAAAACCAATCAGTAACCGGATATCGAAATGTTCTTACATATTTGATACCTTATAAAGAAATTCAAATTCAATAAATTTCCCCTTTTCTGAACTTAATATCTTATACTACTACTAAAATCAATCAATCAATCAATCATGACCAATAATAAAACAATTTCTCCATTAAAATAGTGTTAAAAGTGATGTCTTCCCAAATGGCGCTTAATTGTAATCAACTGCTGCTTTTGTTGAAGAGTTGGTAGCTAGAAATTTAATATTGATACACATAAAGGTGTTCATGTAATCTTAGAGTCTACTATGAGCTCGATGCTGTAACATTTATATAAAAATATATATTCTCTATCAGAAGTCATTGGAGATTTCTTTTAGTATATTTTATTAATATTCTAAACTCCTAACAACCTTAATGGCGATGAAGCAGAGCTTCTTTATTAATATAATAGATGATCAAAAATTGATTTTAAAAGTTATACTTTTGGATTATAAAGTAATAATGTAATAATGGATTCAATTATACAAAATGAACAGTCATAACGTCATAACCATCTATTATTATTTCCCCAACTAATCAAGCTGTCAATTATCAAGTTCAAGAAAATACGTCTCAGCTAATTATATTTCGTTCAAATTAAGTATCATTTAATAGCCTTATAAATATTTCATTTATAGACAATATTCCAAATTCCAAACCCCAAATTATATTTAATAATTAATGATTATAATATACATTCCGGATTTCGGTATTACTATTCATTGATTCTAGAGTTGTTGAGTTGTTGTCTTGTTGACTGTTGTTGTAGTATAATTCCAAATTTCCAAAAATTCTTAAAAACCCAACGCTTATTGGCCAATTTCATGAAAACTTCTCCATAATTCTCCACAATGATACATGATACATCCATTTTTCCAAAATTATCGGTAACAGTTCTTTAAGTTGTATTACCAATTTACCATTTAATAATAATAACAATAATCCCTGTTATATCAGCTCGAATTTTTGATTGACGTTTTAATAGAGATTCGCTATTTTATTCGCCTTCTCTCTCGACTACAGTTAAAAAACTAGATTATAGCGAGTTCATAAGTGTTTAATAATTTGGGGAAATTTGTTGAATAAATCACTAAATGATGGACTGGTACTGGTAGGTTTACTTGATGTATTTAATGAGATTGGTTGAACCTGTATTTTTTGTTTTGTTATAGTTCAAAATATCAAATATCAAAAAAGCCAAAAAAAAAAAAAAAAAATCAAGATGAGTTCTTCAACCGCTACTACTACTACTACTACTGAAACTTTCCCAAATGTTTTAAAATTATCAAAGAATCCATTACATAATGAAAAAACTGAATTAATTAATGCTTTAAGTTCTAAAATTGAATCAGAAACTTATAATGATTGGAGAGATGATTTAATTCGTGATGGTTATGTTATTATTAAAAATGCAATTCCAACAGAGAAAGCTCAAGATTATCAAAAAGAAGCTTTTAAATGGTTAACTTCATTTAATAGACCATTAGATTTAAATAATAGAGATACTTGGAAATTTGAAAATTTACCTGTTCAAACTCATATTAATACATTTCAAAATTATGCTGTTTCACATGAAAAATTTGTTTGGGATATTAGAACTGATCCAGGTTTTAGAGAAAAATTTGCAAAGTTTTGGCAAACTGATGATTTATTAGTTTCATTTGATTGTATTAATATGACATTCCCTGGTTTATCAACTTCAAAATTTTGGCCTCATGTTGATCAAAGTCCATATAGAGAAGGTTTAACTTGTATTCAAGGTATTGCAAATTTATGTCATTCAGGTGTTGAAGATGGTGCTTTAGTTGTTTATAAGAATTCTCATAAGTTATTAAAACAATTTTGGAATGAAAGATTTGATAGAGAATGGACACCTGAAGATAATGTTCAATTAAGTAAAGAAGAATTAGATTGGTTTTTAGAACGTGGATGTGAAAAAGTTCAAATGTTAGCTGAACCAGGTGATTTAATTCTTTGGGATTCAAGAACTGTTCATTATGGTAAACCACCAGATCCAGAATCTGAAACTATTAGAACAATTGCTTATATTTCTTATTCACCAGCTTCATTTGCAACTGAAGAAAATTTAAGATTAAAACAAGAAGCTTTTAAAAATTGGGAAAATACTACACATTGGGCCTTTGATAATATCAATGTTAGAGTTGATCCACCAATTAGAAAGGAGACTGGTGAAGTTGATCCATTGGATAGAAAAGAACCTTTAACAAAACCTATTATTACTGATGATTTATTAAAATTAGCAGGTATGAAATCATATTAATGAATTTTATACTGCAACTACTATTATGATATGTGTGATTAAAACTTTTTACTTTCTTTATAGCTAATATTCTATTTCTTATTTTCTTGTTTTCTTTAAACCCGAGAATTGAATCTACAATATATATGATTGTTTACTAAGATAAAACCAAACCTGTAGCTATCAACTATCTTCTCTTCTTCTAGGAACAAAAAAAAATTAATTATACAACCAAAAATGGAAGAATAATACAGCTAATTTACTTTTTTTTCACTTTTTAATGTTTGGGCCAAAGGGTAGTCTGTTACGCTAGCGTTGGTTTACTGCCTCTTGGTGCTTCTTATTGTCTCTTTGTTTCTAATTAGTAATATTTTGATAACTGTTTTTCTACTGGCTAACCGCTTTACCAGCTTAATTAAATAATTTTGGTACAGCGCTATGATACCCTCTCTGTTTAAGATATATGGCTTCCCTATTAGTATCAGTTAATGGGGTCAATAGTAGCCTGTACTGTCTCTTTGTCTATTAGCTGTCGCTATGGACTCTTAGTAGCTTCGATCAATGGCCAGCTAAGCGTCAGCTATTGGTGAAAGGTTGGAAAAACTCAGCGAAATTTGTACAGGGAAAAAATATCAATTGGTAAAATAGTAGTATTTACAATCTTCTCGTATTTTATTGAATAGTGATCATGAGCAGAGCTTTTGTTTATTGTTTATTATTTTGCTCGTTTTGGATAGGTTTCTCTTCAATAACTATAAGAAAGTAATCTTTGTGTTTTTTTTCTTCTATAGGGAAAAGTTATAAGCTGCTTTCTTGAATTTTATTTTTTTTGACACATCCTGTTGGACATCATGACTAGATAAACATATGCTTTCTTCAAATACATCGATTTCACTTTTGAGTCAATTACAAAAACTTGGAGAGGCCCTGTGACTTTAAAACCCCTATTGAATTCAATCTTCTTTATGGTTCTAATTTTATAAGTTGCAAGCTAGATGTTATTAGTTACAACAATTTCACTAGAAATTCTGTTAAATAACAATTAGTTATAGATTAATGATAAAAGAAATTTATATTAAATTTATTTATTGTTAGAAATTTTGATTCTTTATTGAAAGAATATGTTGAATCATTGTATCTATTGAAATTAATCTATTAAATATCCCTTTTCCCAATTAATTTCCCACTATGTAGATAAGAACAATATCGTGAATTTTAGTCCTCATTTCTTTGTAATATAGTCTATTAATTATTAATAATAACGTCTGGATATTTGTATCCTCTATTTAAAGGTCTTGAAATATGCTCTTTAATCATTTTCTTGATTAATAAATTTGATTTTGTGGTTCGAAAAATCTAAAAGTCGCTACCAAATTCAACTGTTGGTGTTCAGATGTTTTGTTGTAAAAAATTTTATTTAAAGCAGATTAATCACACCTCTATTTCTGTTAAATTCATCAGTCCATTAATTATTCTCCAATATATGATTTGGTTCGTTCAAATTTGGTTCTTTTAATCTACGATATTACCAGCAATTGAGGAGGTATTGTGATTGTTATTGATATAAATTTTTCATTAAATGTCTTGTTTGAGTAATAAACTTGGATTTCCATGTGCATGGTTTCTGTTTAAGATATTAATTTCAACTGTTTTAATTTAATATTGGGTTATAAATATTTAGGCCATTAGTATTTGGTAAGCTAGTTATAATTATATAATAATATAATTCAAGCTATAACCGTTTTCTATTGGAAAATTAAATATTGGAATTAGTGAATGTTTTATTTGTAAACATATAGAAAGTCCAATTAGAAAACATAAATTTATATTGAATTTATCTACAATTTTGATTCTTTATTGAAATAATATACTGGATCATTTGTGTATTAGGAATAGATCATTAAGAGATTGAAACTACATTTACAAAATTTAATATAGAATTACTCCCTTTTGCAAATTACTATGTAGACAAAACAAGGAGAATATTGGTATTATATAATCACTTACTAATCTCACGTGACATTAACTATGGTGTTCGGCTGTACTTAAAAAATTGTAAAAATCTACGGCTCACCGCTTAAACAATATCACAATAACTATAGTTAAGAAATGTAGGTAATTAGTGGGGGATATGTTTAGTAGTGGTAAGAGCGAACTACGGAGATACACCTAACTACACTACCACCTACCTACTAAACCACTACTCACTACCTACCTACTAACAAAGGCAACAAAAGCACAAAACACACAGACACCTCAAAACCCACAAACGGAAACTGCTGAGGCCCGGCTAAACCATCACAGGTCGGCAACTCCAAAACAAAGAAAACCCCTAAAACCCGTAACAATTCTGCCAAAACGGTCGGCAACTCCAAGTCGGCCTCACCGAACATCAACATTAACACTATTAAGATCAATTAAACTCTCCAATGAAAAAGTGGTGAAATCCAAGAGACATGGGGTTATTATTGGTATCATTGTAATCTGTAAATTCTTAGCTCTATAACTATCCTCTTTGTCGGTCTCAAATCACTTTATTTGTCCGCATTGTTCTCAGTTTTTTAAATATTTTACTTTAATCATATATAACAATTTTGACATAATGAAAAAAAAAAATTTAAATATCTCAAATCTTTATTTATTTATAAAGCTCTTGATATTCGCAAAAAAAAATTCTTTTCATTCTTCTTTAATATATCATTTTACTATAATTAATAATGTCTGAATCTTTACATTCAATTGATTCTTTAAAGACTGAACAAGAATATCATCCAGATGAATTAGTCTCAAATGGTGATAATAATCAACAACATGAAAGTACTTTTCAATCAATTGTTAAAACTATAACTCATAGAAATGAAGAAGATGAAGAAGATGAAAGAGAATTAGAAAAATTAATAACGAATAATCAAGGTGTTTCAGATTTAGTTCATAAATTACAATCAAATATTTCTGGTCCATTAGAAGATTTTATTGATATTAAAAGAGTTGAAACTGTTCCAATTCAAGATTATAATCCTGTTGAAGTTGATCCATATCAATATCCTTTAGATGCTAATACTGGTCTTAGAATCGTTACTTGGATTGATAATGAAGCTGAAGATCCAAGAAATTGGAATAAAAATTATAAATGGTTCTTAACTTTCTTTTTAGGTTTAGTCTGTTTTGATGTCGCTCTTGCTTCAGCTATTGTTACTGGTGATATTGAAGGTCCAATGGCTACTTTTAGCGTTAGTGAAGAAGTCATTATCTTAACTGTTACTTTATTAGTTATTGGTTTTGGTGTTGGTCCATTAATCTTTGCTCCATTATCTGAACAAATTGGTAGACGTCCAGTTTATGTTGGTACTTTAGCTATTGCTGTTATTTTCATTATTCCATGTGGTGCTGCTAAAAATATTGGTACTTTATTAGTTTGTAGATTTTTAGATGGTTTATTCTTTAGTGCTCCAATGTGTTTAATTGGTGGTAATTTAGCAGAAATTTGGAAAATTAATGAAAGAGGTGTTGCAATGTCAATCTTTAGTGCTGCTCCATTCATTGGTCCTGCTATTGGTCCTCTAGTTGGTGGGTTCATTGGTGATAACGTTGGTTGGAGATGGTTATATTGGGTCTTATTAATCTTTTCAGGTTTCATCTATTTATTAGTTGTTTTATTATTACCTGAAACTCATCATCAAACTTTATTAAAGAGAAGAGCTAAAAAATTAAGAAAAGAAACTGGTGATTCAAGATATAGATCAGTCTCTGAATTAAATCCAAAACCATTAGGTGAAATTGCAAAAGATACTTTGTTAAGACCTCTAATTTTATTAAGTGAACCAATTGTCTTTTGTATTACTGTTTATATGTCAATTATTTATGGGTTATTATATATGTTCTTCTTTGCCTTCCCAGTTGTTTATATGGAAGGTAAAGGTTATTCAGCTTCAATTACTGGTCTTATGTTTATCCCAATTGCCGTTGGTGTTGTTACAGCAACAGTTGTTTCACCATTCTTTAATAGACAATATATTAGATTATCAAAACCTTACATTGATAGAGGTGAAATGGCACCAGCTGAATTAAGATTGATCCCAATGATGGTTGGTGCTCCATTTGTTCCTGCTGGTTTATTTGCCTTTGCTTGGTCTTCATATCCAAGAATTAGTTGGGCAGGTCCATGTTTTAGTTCATTCTTATGTGGTTTTGGTTTCAACATGTTGTATAATCCTGCAAATAATTATATTGTTGATTCATATCAACATTATGCTGCTTCAGGGTTAGCTGCTAAAACATTTATGAGATCAATGTGGGGTGCAGCAGTTCCATTATTCACTATTCAAATGTATCATAGATTAGGTTATGAATGGGCAAGTTCATTATTAGCTTTTATTTCATTAGCTTGTTGTGCAATTCCTGTTACTTTTTGGTTCTTTGGTGCAAGAATTAGAAAAATGTCAAAATATGCTTATAGTGGTGATGATGATAAAGAAGAAAAGAAGAAGACAAATGATGAAGAAAAAGTTAATGATGTTGAAGAATCATCAAGTTAATTTGGTTTAAAAAAGCAAAAAACACAAATATAAAATTTAAAAAGCATTTTATGATATAGAAATAAATTAAAAAAAACTATACCCTCATAAACAAAAAAAATTCATTCATTTACATTTCATTAATAATTAATTATGACTTTCGAGTCAAACATTTTATACAACTTTTTTATGATTTCCATTTATACATTTAATTTTAATACTTAATAATTAATTAATTTAATCTATTTGTAGCTCTAACTTACTAATGATATCGAATACGGATCAAAGACTACAGAATTTATAAGGAAGTAAAAAAGCTGGAATATTTATCAATGGTTGTAAGTTTGAAGATCAGATATACTATTTCAATAAATGATAAAATAAATCAAATACTGGAATTAATGCAAAGAAAAATTCCATTATGGTAGATAAACACATCAATTTGTTTAGAAATGGGAAAACTGCCAGAGAATAATATTTAATTAAATTGAATATCAAAATAATAATCATATTAATCTATAGTGTTATACTTCATTCATGTACTCAATGGTCAATAGTCAATAACTGAATGATGACAAAAAAATATAACACCTGCAAATTACCTAACAAGGAGGACAAATGTTAAGTTAACCATTGGAATCAATCTGTAAATTAAGTAAATATCCAAAAAACAAAGATATGAAGTTCTGTGTTTAAATAATTACAACATAAAGCACAATGCAATTGATCATGAAAACAATATTCTGCAAAGATAAAATCCTATTATTGCAGTTAAACTTATTATCAGTTTCACAGAAATTTTCAAACCACTAACTAACAACTTTGAATGGTCGTTCTGTTATTTTTACCCCATCATCTACATTTATATTCAAAACACCATCCACAATTATATAGGAGGTGGAATTATCAAGTAAAATTTTAAAAGTTTTTTTTTTTATTTTATATTTTTAAAATTAAACCAGATTCATTTATTTATTTAGTTACTACATTAGTTATTATCATTCTTTCTTTAATCTTTACGTCTTTAATGTTTAGATTGTAATAACTAATATATACTGACGTCTGACTACTGCTCACTTGTACAAATGTTCAAACTTTACTTTTAAATCCTTTAATTATAAATTTTAAAAAGTGTAAATGCTACAAAACCAGCATAAACACTTAAAATATTAAATTAGAAGCACCAAATAAAATAAAAGTGTAAAAGAACTACATTTGTTTAATTAATTAGAAGAGAGTAAAGAATCATATATTATATTCATCTCGACATCTTCTCTGTAATGTAAAAGGGAGTAGTAAATGATATATTGAAATTTTGAAAATTTATAAATCAAACTATACTATTTCAATAGTTGATCTAAAATTTTTCATTTTTTCATTTAGACTGATTTAATATCTATTTCTCTATAAGATTTCATAACTAGTTATAACTATCTTAAGATCAAATAAATAAATCAGTATTATTAAAATATCATTGTTGATTAATGTTGAAAAGGTAAAGAAAAATCTTTCGTTTCTTAACCATGTTCTTTAAAGTTCTTCATTAATTCCAATTGATGTTATTCAATGAAATAAACTAGATAACTTATAGAAATATTTATCAACAATTTGGAATCAATATATTACGCAAGCAAATATATATGCTATGGAGTGAAAACAGACAAATATGTCTTTCCATTAATAGCATTTTAATCATCTTGATAATCAGAGGATGAGGAAACTGAGTGTAGGACGCCCAGCTCTCAATATGGAAAAGCTTTTGCCATTTAAAACATTACTAGAGTTTTCAAAGATCACCCCAGAATTGATTGTTCATTGTTACACACGTTGACGATCTACTAATTATTAGCAAAGACTTAAGACGTGACAATATTATGGTCCTAAACACCCACAAAGTCAAGGAGTAGTTTAAAATGCCAAATGAGATTTTAAGAGGTTGTTGAGGTTAAACAAAATAAAATAAAACTTTTGAATTTTTGAATTTTTCCTCCAAAAAAAAAAAAAAAAAAAAAAAAAAAAAAAACTTCTATATAAAAGTGGATATCCTTAAAATCTTTAATTTATTTTAAATTTATTTATTTAAAATCGTTAAAACTTATTTATTGAATTCAATTCATTCGTTATTGGACTCAATTCTTCATTCCTTACAAAACCCATCTAAAAAAAACTATGTCATCAGATCCTGCTTCATTAGCTTCTTTAAAACCTGTCTTCTTTTTACACCTTAACGTTGAAGAATCAATTCCAATTTATAAAAATGATTCAGATTCTTTAACTTTAGTTAAAATTATTGATGGTTATACAAAATCTTTAGATCCTGAAAATTATCCATTTGATACAAAAGTTATTGCAGGTTGGGATAATTTAACAACAAAGAGTGATAGAGCTCCAAATGTTGTTAATTTAGATTGTCAATTATTTTTAAAATCAAATAAAAATGATGCAGGTATTCATTTTACTTATACTGGTACTGTTGAATTAAGTGAAAAATCTGCTGATGTATTAACTAAAAAATCAAATACTTCAGAATTCACTGATTCTTATGCAACTGCTCATCCAATCGTTCGTTTAGATAAAGATGCAGTTGATGAAAGATGGATTGAATCAAAAAATTTATTAGCTAAAGGTAGATTCATTAGAAGTGATGAAGGTGTTTTAGCTGTTGAATATTATTTCTATTTATTACAATAAACTACATTTGATCAATAATGACAAACCAATAATGTTTTTTTATATATGACAATATCTAAATGAAGTTTTTTTTTAATTTAAAATCTTCATCTTTTTGTAAAAAATTACTTCACCAACTATGATCAGTCTCTGCAAATGTCTTAATATAATCAATACCACCAACACATTCTGCAACAGTCATTTGTTTATCTCCTAAAATATCATTAATATCAACAGCAACATTAACTGTCTTTATTGATCCATCATGTTCTAAAATTAAACCTGTTGGTTCACTTGATTTACCTTTCCATCTTTTAACTTCTTCTAAAATACTTGATTCAGTTTTATCATTTGACATTAATTGCCAATCAAATGTATCATAATCCCATAAAACTGATTGAAGTCCAAATTGTCTTAAAATTGAACGAACTCTATTATCAATTCCACCATATGGTGGTCTAAACCATTTTGGTATATGATTACCTGTTGCATTCATAGCCCAAATTGACCATTCAACTTGTGCAATAATTTGTTCATTTGATAAACTTGGTAAAAATTTATGTGACCATGTATGTGAACCCATTAAATGTCCTTTATCTCTAACATCTCTATAAATTTCTGGAAATCTAACAACATTAATACCTAATGTAAAAAATGTGGTTTTATGTTTTAAATGATTAATTAATTTGGGAGTTGCAGGTGATGGTCCATCATCAAATGTTTGTGATAATCTTTTACATGTATAAGCATCATCAGGTTCAACACATTTATAACAATCAAATGAACAACTATCCCTTGTTGGTGGACAAACTCCTTGATCATGCATTGGGAAACTTGGAATCTTTTTAAAATCAATAAAATCTAATGGAATATAAGGTGGATCTAATCCTGGCCATTCTTTTAAACCTGTGAAATCTGATAACCATTTTGGGAAAGGTTCTTGAGCTTGAATATTTGGATCCCAACCAACTGGTGATTTAATTTCAACTCTAAAATTTCCATCATCAGGTAATGTAACTTCTTTAATTTGTGAAAGTCTAATATTTGATTGAACTTTTTGTGATGTCTCTGGAATTCTTAATCCTTTAACCTCAATAAAATTTGATAAAGTTAATAATGTTGATAATAAATATTGATTCAGTTTCATAATCTAATCTTGATTCTTTATGTTATAATTAGTTGGTAAAGTTAATGATGTTTGTTAAATAAAACCTAGCACTAGAAAAATTATTTTCCTCTAAAGATTATTTTGTAATTGATGTAATCAGAAATTTCTCTTCATCTTTTCTACTACTAGTTTTATGTTATTGTGTAATATGGAGAAAGACCACAAAAGCGCTTATTAAAAAAATTTATTCATCAATACCACAAAACCAAAAAACCAAAAAAAAAAAGATTTGGAAAGTTTAGAGAAGTACGAAAATCATTTCAAAAATCAATAAGAATCAATGAACCTTAGTAGTTATGCTTTAAAGTCGAATCGAATTGAGTTCAATTTGTTTAGAATAACTGGTGATGTTTGCCTAATTCGGTATAAAATTTAATAGTAAAGCGATTATTGAAATTTACTTTCTCTATTCTGTTTTCTCTTTCAACATTTCTCTATAAAAATATTTTACCATGCTATAGAACTCATTCAAGTAATCAGATAAATGATTCTTTAAATAACAACTTTCTAAAACGGAGATTATATCTAAAAACAGCTGAAGTCACATGATTATTTAATAGGTTTTATTTTTCCATCCAATTTTTAATTCTATTTAACCACAAAAACACAATAAATGATTTATTAAAATGTCACAAGGAACACTATATGCTAGGCTTAAAGAAGGTGATATACTATCTACAAGGTCAATGGTAGCTGTTGGTTTGATCAACAAGTATAAACTAGACATAAAAATCACAGATCAGGATGACACATACTTTGAAAACTTCCCCTTAAAAAAACTACCTACATTTATGGGACCCAATGGATATAATTTAACAGAATCAATTGCTGTAACTATTCATATTCTATCATTAACTAATAATAAAGATTTATTAGGTGGTTCAGAGGATCAACATCATCAAATATTGAGTTGGATGTCATTATCAACTTCTGAAACATTAGTTGAGATTTCAAAAATCTATTGTCCGTTTATTGGTCGTTGTGAGAAGAATACTGAGATTATATCGAAAGCTATTGATACTCTAGATAATATAATGATTGTATATGAATCAAGATTGTCAAACCATAGATATCTAACAAGTGATGATAAATTGTCATTAGCAGATTTATTCGCTGTTGCATTAATTTATAGAGGGTTTCAATATGTCTGGGATACTAATTGGCAAAATAAACACCCTAATACAGTAAGATGGTGGGTTGAAGTTGCATCTAATGATTTATTTAAAGGTATACTTGATCCAAATGATTGTATTCCTGTTTCAAAAGATTTATTAACTTTAGATATCCAATGATGTTGAGGTTTCGGTATAAAACTTCAATTGATTAATCAAATTTTAAATAAGTATTATTTCAAGTTCATAAATCAATAAATGGTATATGTGTACTATATTACTTGAACCATTGTAGAAATACTTATAATTAACAGTTATATCCTCCATTTACTAAATTAAGATTTAAATGCGAAAAGAAGTGAGTCACGTGAATTTTACTGATTTATAGAGATTATCTTTTATCTACTTTTATTTCCTTTCTTAACAAAACAATTGATCAATTAACAATGTCACAAGGTACACTATATTGTAAAAGAAAAGGTACAAATGGGTTATCCTCACGTTGTACAGTTGCTGTTGGTTTGATAAACAAATATGGTCTTGATATTAAAATAACTGATCAAGATGACACATACTTTGAAAGCTTCCCCTTAAAGAAATTACCTGCTTTTATAGGTCCTAATGGTTATAAATTGATTGAATCAGTAGCTGTGACTATTCATATTTTATCATTAACTGGTGATAAAACTTTATTGGGTGATAGTGAGAATGATTATCATCAAATTTTGAGTTGGATGTCATTATCAACTTCAGAATTGTTAGTTGAAGCTGCTAATATATTTTGGCCATTTGTAGGACGTTCAGAATTAAACTTATATAATGTCAGTGTGTCAATTGAAAAGTTGGATAACCTTATGATTATTTATGAAAACAGATTATCAGAGAGTGGATACTTAGTTGGTGATAAAATTACTCTTGCTGATTTATTTTCAGCTGCTCTAATTTATAGACCTTTCCAATATATTTGGAATAAAAGATGGCAAGATAAACATCCAAATACTACAAAATGGTGGATTGAAATTACATCTAATGAATTATTCAAAGGTTTGATTAGTCCTGATGATTGTACTCCTGTTTCTAAAGATTTGATTCCAATCATGAAATAGAAAGACTACAAAAAATATAGTTATATTCTATTAAAATGCATTTATATTATTCATGTAAAATTTTTTCTCTAAAAATATCCATATCAATATCAAATTTATTATCTCTAATAGCATCATTATAAGCTTTTTCTTTAAACATAAATCTACCTTTATTAATAGCAGAAAATAAACGTTCATATGCTTTACTTGTATTTATTAATTCAGCCTTTCTTTTATTCTCATTTTGTTCTTGAGTTGTTGGAAAATCAAAATCTCCAAATCCAGGTGGTGAATCATTTCTACCCCAAATATTTTTATGTCTTGAAGTTGTTTGAATCATTGTACGACTATTCTTTAAATCAATTTTATCATTCCATTTTGGTCCATTATAATTTAATCCTGTTTCCATATTACCATTGTTAGAAATTCTATAAAAGTTTTCACAATTCTTACACTTTGTTCCATGAATACATTGTCTTGCTGAACCTCTAACAACTTCACTATATGCAAAATCTTTACCATTATTCTTTGTTGGATCAATTTTAAAATCTTCAATTATCCATTCTCTATTCTTTAAAGGATTAATTGTTAAATCAATATTTTTAGTGATTGAAGTTGAATGAAAAGATTTGGATCTCTTTGGGATTGGTGTTTCTTCATTTTCAACAGATGGTGTATGCATTGATAATGTTGATCTCTTTAATGGATTAATCTTTTGATTATATGGTGTCATATGATTAACCTTTGATGCAGTTTGTGGAGTTGGAAGACTTAGCATTATATTATCATTCATATCAGTCTGTGAATCTTCGACTTCAGTATCATCTTCTTGTTCCTCTGTTTCATGTGGTATATTTATTTCATGTTCATCTTCTGGTTTAATAGCGGAAATAAAATGTTTAGTAGGTGATGTAGGAAATGGCTGTGATGTTGATGTTGAAAGTTTATCACTATGATCATCAAACTCCTCTTCTTCTTCATCATATTCTTCTTCTTCGTTGTTATCAATAAGAGATGATAATGATGCATGGCCTAGATCTATGGATTCATAAATGGTTGGAATTCTCTTTCTTCTTCTTTGACTCTCTGATTGTGTTGGTGAACTTCTAATATCATTCAGTATGTTTTGACTTCCTGGTAAACTTCCGACTTGTGTTTGTGAAAGATGTGTATCATCAACATCAGCTTCTATTTCTGTTGGTTCTGGTTCTTGCTTTATAGGTTGTTCATCAATATCAATACTATCTTCTGAATTACTGGGTATTGTAATATATTGAGATTCATCTTCTTTCTTAACTTTAAAATCTAATTTTTTGCTTTTCTTTGGTATTTGCAACATATTCAATATATTACTGCCATTATTATTCGGTTGACTTGTATTAATCTCTTGTTTAATTGTCTTTAAAGGTGTTCTTTTCTTAAAACTAACTTCATCCATTCGTCTCTTAAGTTCATGATTCTCTGTCATAGCATCATGAAGTTTGGACCTTATTGTATTATATTCATTTTCTTTTGTTCTTAATTTACTTTCTAATTGTGAAATTGTACCTTGTAGTTCAGCAAGTGCTTTATCAGATTTAATAATCTGCCTCTTTTGAACCTTTATAACATTTTGTAACTCCTCATAATCTATAGGTTTAAATATTTGGTGTTAGTAACTAGATCAAGCAGATTATCTCAATATTCAGATCTGATTTTAACTTACACTCCAGTAGCACTTTCCCATTCGATACAAAGTTCTC
>JAJMKA010000040.1:66289-122965 GCA_030563805.1 Ruyongia namnaoensis
AAAAAAAAAAAAAAAAAAAAAAAAAAAAAAAAAAAAAAAAAAAAAAAAAAAAAAAAAAAAAAAAAAAAAAAAAAAAAAAAAAAAAAACTTCAGCTTACTTCAAAACCTATTTTGTATGTTAAAGAGATAACAACAACAGAAATAACATTGTAATAGATAGATTTTTCTGGTCGAAATGTCTTTATCTGATTATTTGGCAAAGAATTATTTGTCTTCTAAGAAAACCAAAAAGACTAAAAAGGATAAAGAAGCAAAGAAGAGTGTGGTGATAGAAAGTGATCTTACACTACCAAACCGGCAACCACAAGATGACATACAAAGTACTGTTGATAATGGTATGATATCCAATTTAGGAGAAGATGAAGATGAAGGTCCAGTAGTGGTAGAGTCAAAAGTATCAAAAGTTTCAAAAGGTTGGAAAGTAGTGGGGTCTTCTGAAGTGATAGATAAAATAGAAGAACCTGAACAGACAATGGCATCTGGTGCAAAGGCAGGTTTACAGTCTGCAGAAGATGTAGCAAGACAGATTAAGGCAAAGCAAGATGCTGATTTGAAATATTTACAAGAAAATTCACCAGATAGTATGGGTAAAAATGCAGAAACAATTTTTAGAGATTCAACTGGTAGAAAAATTGATATAACACAAAAGAGACAAGAACTAAGAAAAAAGATAGAACAAGAAGAATCAGAAAAGGAATTAAGACATAAAGAAATGAATAGAGGTCTAGTGCAACAAATGGAACTTGAAGAAGCCAAACAAAGAGTACGAAATGCTAAAGGTTCACAGATGACAATTTATACAGATAATGAACAACTTAATGATAAATTAAAAGAAAAAGAACATGAAGATGATCCAATGCTTTCATTCAAACCATCCACAACTAAGAAAAATTTATCAAAGACTGGTAGAAAATTATATAAAGGTTCATTTCCTGAAAATAGATTTGGAATTGCTCCTGGTTGGAGATGGGATGGTGTTGATAGATCAAATGGATTTGAAAAGAAATGGTTTGATAGACATCAAGAAATTGAGAGAGATAATAATGTAACAAAGGCTTTCTATGATGACCAATATGATTAAATAATGTTATGAGTAATAATTTCGTATAGAATATTTTTAATAATATAAGTTACTACAATTAATATTAAAACAAATAGTATAAATTCATTAATTAGATCCATCTATAAAGGGGAAATTAATCATACACATTAAGCAGTTGCTTCTTTAACCTTCTCTGATTTAACACCATTATAACCACCACGTCTCTTTTGGTTATCATTACCACGACCTGAGTTGCCTCCACGGCCACGACCACGGTTACCACGACCTGAATGACCACCACGATTACCATTGTGTGATTTACCATTGGAGTTACTTTCACCGTTAGCTTCTGAAGCTTGTTGTGGTTGTTGTTGTACTTGTTGTGGAACTTGGTTTGGAATTGGCATTGGAATACCCATTGGTGGGAATCCTGGTTGAGCAAAGAATGGAACTGGAATAGCACCTGGTGGAAGCATAACACCTGGTGGAAGGAATCCCATTGGTGCAGGCATTGGAATGTTAGAAAATGGAATAGGAGCAGGTTGTGGTGGTCTTTGACCGTATATTATGGAATCTTGAATGTTTCTTAAAGCATTAGCATTCTTAGCTTTTTGAGCTTCTGAATCAGTAGATGTAGATTCTTCTTCCTTTTCTTCTTTTTCTTCTTTTTCCTTTTCAGCAGGTTCTTTCTTGTCTTTACCGCTCTTTAACAATGTTAATAATTCAGCTTGCTTCTTTGGTTTAACTGGTTTCTTTGGTTTTTCAGCAGTCTTACCATTTGAAGCTTCAGTAGAAACAGCAGTATCAGGAGTAGCAGTTGGTTTAGCAGTAGCAACTTTACGACTTCCAGTAGATTTAGATGATTTCTTCTTATCTTTAGCATGACTTGTTGAAGCATTTGAATGATAAATAAATTGTCTGTTGGTGATATTTAAAACTAATGAGGAATCAACATTTAGACCACGGTTTGATCTAATTCTACCAGCTAGGTTATTACCACCAATTAATGGTTTATCAAAGATAACTTGTAATGTAACATTTGAACCAAATGAGAAGAAACCAATAACTGTACCCTTTGAGAACAATGGAACTTTACCTGAACTTTGAACATAAACAACTCTATCACCAAGTTCAAAAGATTGTGTCTTTAATTTATCAAATGAAGCACCAGGATCTAAGACGGCATCAACAGGAACACCACCCATTGTTTGATAGTTCTTTTCATCTGCAACAGAAGAATATGCTTCAATTTCAGCTTCAATTTGTTGCATACTAGCAGTAGATAATGAATCAGATTCTAAAGAAGCTCTAACAAAGGTTTCTTTAGTAGCCTTTAACCAGGTTGTAACAGCCTTTAATTTTTCATTAATAGTATTGTCATCATCATTTGGCCAGATCTTATTAACAGATTGAATATCACCAGTAAATGAAGCAAGAGATTTAAAGAAATCTGGGAACAAAGTTCTATATTGATCAATTAATTTAACAGCTAAAATACTGTATTGCCATCCTCTTTCATTCTTTCTAGAGAAACCTAAAACTTTCTCTCTACGAGAATCAAATTTCAAGTCTAAACCAACATTAATACGTTGGCCAGCAGTATTCAAAACCATATATGATGATGTAATTCTTGATAAGAATAATGGATGGATTCTCTTAGTCTTAGCAACTTCAAATGATGGGAAATAATAATTTTGAGTTTTTTCATGAGCAGCCATTGATTTACCAACGTTTGGTTCTGGTCTTTGAGAGAATTTACAAACATCAATAGTTAAACGTCTGCTTGAATTATAACCTTTAACAACAGCTTCACCACCATATGAATAATCACCTAAGAATACTACCTTAGAATCTAATGGGAATTCCTCATTGATAGGTAATGGAGGTCTTTCAACATATCTCTTATCTTCATCAGTAACAGTTTCAACAACCAATTCAATTGGGTATAGTTCTTCTTCATCAGAATATGATTTGACATAAGCACCATTACTTATACGTTTAATACCAGTAACTTGTTTGACCTTAACTAAAGCTCTAACTTCACCGATTTCAATACCTTCAGTAGCACTATATGTTCTTAAAATATTGTTCAAAGTTTGTTTATAATGTTTAACATCATCAACTTCATCTGTGTAGAAACCTTTACCATTCTTTCCTTGAGAGTATTCAACTCTACCGTCACTGACAGAAACAATTTTAGATTCCTTTAAGTAAGGGTATTTGGTATAGACAATCTTACCGACAAATCTCTTAGCAAAATCTTCAACAGTCAAACCTTCGTATGTATCTTTAATACTTAAAATCATTGAAGTTGATCTAGATGGAAAATTGAAAATCTTTAAACCAGCTTGTTTTAATTCATAAGAAAATGGAATTGTCTTTAAAGTTGGGAAACCTGCAAGGGAATCTTTACCTAAAAGAGCGCCTTTAGTTAAACCATAAACAAATTCTGATGGATCATGTAATTTCAAGTCATATAGTTTTTCAAAACAGTGATTGTGTTCAAGATCTGAAAATACTGCTGGTAATGGTGATTTGAACATTTCTTCAATTTGAGGATTAAATGTGAATAAAATATCTTTACCAAATGAATTTCTGTATTTTTCTTCAGCAGATAAATGTGATTCTAATGGAGTCATTGCTTCAACTAATCTCTTTGGATCAACAAATGCTAATTTAACAACAGCTTCCCATTCAGCAGTTTTACCATTCATATCAATTTCAACATCATTTGGATAGAAATCAATAATTGGAGAACTTGGTTCAGTCATCAAAGGTCTGTAACAAGCAGGAACTAAATTACGAGATCTAGCAGGTAAAACAGCCATCAATTGTTCAAACGGTTTGAAAGGTTTACCCATATCAAAGTTTATTTTAACATCTAAACCTTTCTTGATATCAGATATTCTTGGAGCATAATGGTATCTATAATACCATGGCCATGATTGACAACCTCTGTAATAATAGTATAAAACCCATTGTAAACCTTCAATATAGTTTTCAGTTAATTCTTTCATTTCTTCTTCATCATGAATACTAAAACCAAATTTATCTTTATAATATGAATCCTTCCAGTTTTCGAATTTTTCATTGTATAAAACTTTCTTTTCTTCAAGAGCATCTTCACCTTCAGCATCTAAAATAATAGCAGCTTCATATCTCTTGATAATACGACGAGTGTCATTTACTCTTTCAGTAAATTCTTCTTCAGTTTCATTTGGATCAATACCATCAACATCTAACTTGACAGAGTAAGTATCTTTACTCTTTGAATGAATAATAATTAAACCAGTATCAAATACAAAATTCTTTAAGAAATCTAAGTTGACAACAACTAAATCTTTTGGAAGTTCAAGGGATGGAATTTGTTCATCAGTTAAAGGAAGTGATAATTTAGTAGAGATTTTTTGAATTAACCAAGGTTTAATTATACCAACTAATTTCTTTTGTTGTTTAACTAATAAAAGTTTACCTTGTCTTTCTCTCTTCTTTTCACCCGTTAGTGAGATATTTTCTAATTGTTTATTGAACCATTCTAAATCAACTTCAACTTGTTCAAAATTTTCAATTTCAAATTTAGATAATAAATCTAACCAGGTACCTAATCTTTTCATGTTGATTGTACCAAATTCATTAATGTAACCATCTAATTCTCTTAATGATTGTTTGAATGTTTCTATTAATAATGAAAATGCACCTTTATTTAAATGTAAATCTGGTAAATTTGGTAAGAAATCATTACCAATAACATACATAATTAAAATAAAATCATCAATAATTCTTTCAAAGTTATATTCAAAACTGATAACTTCTCTTAAATCTTCAAATTCTAATTCAAGATATTCTCTAACAAGATTCAAATGCAATAAGTAAAACTTTTGTTCTTCAAGTGATTTAGCTTGAGTTTGCTTTCTACCAAAGGTAACTTCTTCTCTTAATAATGCAATATGGGATTCATGACTTACTAAACCTAACATGATTAAATCAGCATCTAAACCGTAGATACATTGACGAGTATTTGGATTAAAATCTTTTTCAGCTTTCTTATTTCTGATAAATTCACAGATTTTATGTTCACCTTCACCTGGAACTTCATGACCAGATAAAATAATTTGACAATTTTGCCATTTTGAATCTGATGAGACTTTCTTATGAATAAAATATTTCAAATATCTAGTTAATTTGGCCATAAATTCAGTACCTGGTGTAATAGAGTTAGAATCCCATGGTTCTTCATCTGGTATTTCAGTACCTTCTTCAATTGCCTTCAGTCTCTTCTTTTCTGCATCGGCAGCTGTTCTAAATCTTCTTGATCTTTGTTGATTCATTTTAGCTCTTGGTGCAACACCATCAATGGCCATATAGAAAACTTCTTTTGGTTGAATAATTTCAAATAAATGATCAATATAAGCAAAAATGGCACTAAAGACTTCCTCTTCAGTCAATTTCTTAACTGTATTTTCATCCTTTGGACGAGTACATGTATGTAAAATAGAGTTCATATCTAAATATAGATTGTCAAATTCAGGTATTTGATTATCACTAATCAATTGTGAGATTGTAGGCCATCTCTCAGAGATGAATCTAAAGAATTTTGGAATACCCATGATAATCTCTTGTCAATTAATTGGTTATCAAAGATATTAAATTAAAGAAGAAAATGTAACTTTTATGATAGAATTGAAATTGAAATTAATATAACAAAAATGCAATAATGAAATAAAATAGATTAAATTCAACAAAACCAGCTAAATGAATTAGAATATTCCCAAATAAGTTATTTATCTTCTTTTATAAAAAATAGACTCTGAATGTATTTAAATGTTATAACTACTATTCATTGTTCCTGCTGTTATGTTTTGTTTTGTCGACGATTAAATTAAGCTGGATTCCGGACTGAAAATTACACTGTTATCGGACCAGAAAATACGCACAGGATTCATAAACAGATAACTTATATGGATAGATCTACTGTTATTAGAAGTATATAAAGTGATTGTTGCTACATCATGATTCTCTTAGTCAACTGAGAATCTATGTTCTTGCATTTCTTTTTGAAAAAACAATATTTATTGGTTGATATATCAGTCCATAATTGATAAAACACTGAGTCAATAAGTTAAATAAACTAATTAACAGCTAAAAGAGGATCAATATTCTTTAAAAGATAATCAAATAGATCACGAGTGGAGTCAAGGTTATAGAAAACTTCAGAGTTGGCATTATCGTTCAATCTTTCTAAGACTTGGCTTGCTCTTTCACAATCAAGATATTCTTTAGGTAAAAGAGATTTAGATGATAGCGGTAACACTAAAAGTAATAACTGATATGGGGTTAATGAATTTTCCTTGTACTCAATATCATTGTTTTCTAAGTCTAATTCATAAATATCAGTGAATGAAGGTGAAAATTTGTATTTGTAACTCCAATCCCAAGATGCTTTACCTGTGATGTAATATTCAACTATCCATCTCATTCCAATGATATAATCTTGTGTAATCTTCTTTAATTCATCTTCATCTTTTATGTGTTGATAACTTTTATACTGTTTGTATCTCCATTCTTTGTATCTTTTAGTGTTAGTCTCTTGTAAGAACTGCTTCAACTCAGTTTTCTTCTCCTTCAAAGACATATTTTGAAAACTATAATTCAATGTCAAATCTTGTACTTCCTTTGGTGATAATTCGTAAAGACTTCTAGTTTCACTTTGTTGGTACTCTGACATTTCTTGAGCAAATAATTTTAATCCCTCAATATTCAGTGATTTATCTTGAACAATGAACTTGGTGCTCTTTTTATGGAAATCTCTAAGAATACTGAAAACTTTTAAAAATGATTCTGTTGTTAATGAAATACCATATGGTTTTGGAATAAAATCATTACCAAATGTACTTAAAACAAATAAGATATCAAAAAGAATTTCAGATCTATGATTAGTTCTCAACTCAACATCATAACGTTTCAAGAAACTATCTCTTAACTTTCTAATACTAACTTGATGAAATTTTCTCATTTCTAATGGAAATTTTTTAGCTTTTGGAACTTCTCTCAGAATATAAAATGTAGTATCAATCATTGGTAAAGTCATAGCAATTAAATCAGCATCTAAACTATAAATTATAACAGAACTCCATTTATCCTTATTTTCCCTTACATGTTGTAAAATCTTCTGTTCACCTTCTCCTATGATTGAACTATCAGATACAACAACATTTAGATCAGGAAACTCTTTTGAAATATTAGTCTTAACAAATTCATGTACACTTGTAGATAATTTCTTCATAAACTCAGTACCAGGTGTAACAGCATTCAAATCAAGTCCACAACTAGTATATGTAGAACGATGAGTTCTTTTGTCTGCTTGATGTTTAACTTTTGCAAATGGAGGAACACCATCAAGTGCTAAAAACAAATGTGATTTTGGTCTGGCTAAATTGACAATTTTCATTAAATATTTATTAAATCTTGAATAAACATGCTCCTCTTTGTTGGTTGTGTTTATAACTGAGTAGAGAAATGAATTCATGTCAAGTAATAAGGCATCATAAGTACCACCTTGAACTCTTTCAAGTAAGTTCCATTCTTCAACTAAAATACTATATAAAGCAGGAATAGCCATCTCTCAATCTTCTCTTTCTTTGGGTGGTTGTGATAAGTTGAAATAATTATTCAATTCATTAGGGAAGCAAGTATTTATATTGAATTTGAGACCAACAAAAGGGTTTTATTGAAACAACAATCATCAATCTCATCTCTTTTAAAACAAAATGGTAGAGTTTTTAGTTAGTGCTGAAAATTACGCGTGTTCTGAAAATTACACGTATTGAAAATTATCGATTCGAAATTTTTTGTTTACATTTTAGATTTAAAGATCAGATTCAATTAAAAAAACTACAAATCAATTAGATCTAAACTACCTTAATAATGTTTGGTGCTTCATCTGGTGGTCTCTTTGGATCCAGTAATACTGGTGGTGCTTTTGGTAGCACAAACAATGCCAGTTCAGGTGGTCTTTTTGGTAGTAATACTGCCAATAATAACAACAATACTCAATCCACAGGTTTTGGTTTTGGTGCCAATAATAACAACAATAGTACAGCAGGTGCCTTTGGATCCCATACCAATTCTTCAGGTAGTTTATTTGGATCAAACAATAATAATAACGCAGGTGGTGCATTTGGTGCTGCTGCTAATAAACCAGCAACAGGTGGTTTGTTTGGATCAAATACCAATTCTACAACATCACCATTTGGTGCAGCTAACAATACTAATAACACATCAGCATTTGGTGCTAATAACAATACAACTTCTGCATTTGGTTCAAATAATAATACAACTGGAGGAGGTTTATTCGGTAATAACACAGCTAATAATACCAATTCAGCATTTGGTGCTTCAAACAATAATAATACATCCACAGGTGGTTTATTTGGATCATCAACAGCTAATAACAATACTGGTACAACAGGTGGTTTGTTCGGTGCTAAACCAGCAGCACCAGCAACAGGTGGTCTATTTGGTAACAACACTAATACTACAACTAATGCATTTGGTGCAACAAATAATAATACAACTGGAGGAGGTCTATTTGGTGCTAAACCTGCAGCACCAGCAACTGGTGGTCTATTTGGTAATAACAATAACACAACTACAGGAGCAGCTACAACAGGTGGATTGTTTGGTAATACTGCTAACAACACAGCTACTACTGGTGGTTTATTCGGTGCTAAACCTGCAACTCCAACTACAGGTGGTTTATTTGGTAACAATGCTAATACAACAACAAATACAGCTACAACAGGTGGTCTTTTTGGAAATAATAATAATACAACAACTACAGGTGGTGGTCTCTTTGGTAATAAACCAGCAGGTCTTTCACTTAATACAGGTACTACTACTGGTGGTGGATTGTTTGGAAATAACAATACTACAACTACAGTTCCAACAGGTGGTTTATTTGGTAATACCAACACTCAAACTCAACAACAACCATCATTATTTGGAAACAATAAGAATTTACAACAACAATCACAATTACAACTACAGCAACAGCAATCACAATTACAAATAACACCATTAACAACAGTGGGTGATTTACCAGAAGCATTCCGTAGAGAAATTGAACAATTAGATCAATATATTCAAAGTCAAGTTCAAATTTCTGAACAATTAAAGGCAGAACAAGATGATCAAGCAGAAGCAGTTGAAAGTATACCAAGAGATATTGAATTTTTACAAAATAAATATTCATCAACAAATCAAGCATTAGCTAATGATTTAAAAATTTTACAAGATATTAAAGCATCAACTGATGAAGCATTAACAGATTCTGAAAATTTCTTTACTATTTTACAAAGATTATTAACAGCAGGTAGTAAGATTTCATCTATTGAAATTGATGTTTATTTCAGTAAAAAAGTTCAATATTATAAACAAAAATTACAAGAATATTCACAAGTTTTATCAGAGATTGATGCAGCAGTTGAAGGTGTTGAACAAGATTCTGTAAGTGAAGCTGGTGGAATTAGTCTTGTTGTTAATACATTGCATGAAGAATTTAATTTATTTATGGACTTATCTAATACTGTTGCTGAAATCCATTCCAAGGTTAAGAAAATAGCAGAATCTGAAAACAACAGAATGTAATATATACATAATAATATCATCTAATATAGAATTATTATGTTACTAATTACTATTGATGTTAGCTATGTATTGTGTTCTATTTCGACTATAATTCTTTAATTCCGGTTTAAACATTGTGGCAAATTAGAGCAAACTTATTGGCTGAAAAGGTTATGACATATTTTGAGAACTATATGGGTTATTAACTAGGTGATTAAGATAATAGCACAAACAACAACACTCATAACATTACAAATATCACTAATTAGAACCACTTCAATATCTCTTTTACTCAAGATTTTGTAGCTATTATAATTCTTTTTATAGTGTTAACTGATAAGGATCAAAAAAATATATATAAGCAAAAAAAGTATAAAATTTAAAATTTATAAAAACTACTACTCTTTTGTTTCTTTAACAAGTTTTACTAATTCAAATAGTAATACAATTTACAAGTCTACCCACACATTACAGAGAAGCGTTTATCAACCTCAACACACAAATAATATTACTACACTCTTCATTCAGGTTCTCCACACAAGTTTTTCCCCTAGATTTTACTTTTGTTTTTGTGCCAAAGTTTTATTCTCATCCCCTAAAATTTAAACATGACAACTAAATCAAATTCAAGTGATTCTACTACTCCTATCACTTCAGATGATCAAGAAGTTACTACTGGTATCAGTGATATTGCCTCTGTCTTGGGTTCTGATCTTGAACAAGATGAAAATAGAACCCTCTCAGATTCCGCTTACAATCGTCTAAGTTTTAGTGTTGAAAACAATTGGTCTATGATCTTTACTGATGATAATAACTCAACAGACCATGATTTGAGATCTAATGCAGATTCTAGTTTCTCAGAAAACGAAAATGATGCTGAAATTATTATCTCTGGTAATGAATCTGATGGCAATAGTGCAAACATATCATCAGAAGCAAAATTAGAAGCAAAATTATTAGCTAGAATTGAAATGCTTTCAACACCAGGTGATTCAGTTTCTACTTTAAAGCCAAAGTTGGAAAACTCTGATACAGTTGTTCCTATTCCATCAACTAATATTAAGAATGATTTAAAATTACCAGATCCTTTAGCTGATAATAAGAAAGTAATATTAGATTCAGAAAAGGATTCAACAAAGATTAAATTAAACTTTAAAAATCTTTTCTCAATGGGTCAAATAGATTATAAAGATTTCTGGGTTACAAAATATCTTTCAAGTTTAAATAAACAATACATTGTATATGCAATTTTATCTCTATTGGTTCTTGATAAAACTTTAACTACTATGGATATTCATCCAACAACTGCTATTTGTGAAAGATTTGCCGAAGCAAAAGCACCACTTTCAACAACAATTTATAGCACATTAACACAATCATGGTTTTTAGAAAGAGAAACTACTAGTTATGCGACTGTTGTTGTTCCAGCTACTCAAACAATAACTGTTTTAACTGATATTCCTGTTGAAATTACAAAGACTGAAACAGTTACTAGTAATGGTGTTCCATTAGCTACAGAAACCATTTTAAAACCTTTTGATAGAGATTTGTTGGATACTAAAGATATTTTAGGTTTATTGGGTTATAAAGTTGGTAAATCATTTTCAGATTTTTTTGATAATATGATTAAACCAAAGGTGAATAAAGCAAGTGAAGTTTCAAATGATGCATTTACTCAAGTTAAGAATTATAATTATTATGAAAAATATTCAATTTTTAAATCAAAGGCGGATGACGCTTTAAATAGTTTTAATGATTTAAAAGCGGTCAAGAGTATTAAATCACCAAAGTTTTGGAGTGAGAATCTTCATCAAACTAGAGATTTTGCAAATGATTTAACATCAAAATTAACTTTAAATGTTCATAATGTTGGTTTAGTCTTTAATAAAAACTTTAAAAATTTAACTGGTGAATATTCTAAATTTATTCAAAAGAATCAAATTTTTGGTAAAAAATATTTAGAAAAAGTTTATACTTATAATTATTTTGATAAGTTTAAAGAAATGAAATTTAATGCTGCAAAGGCAGCTCATAAACTAACAGCTTCAAAAGATACAGTTCCAGATAGTTTTAAAGCTTTTAGAATCAGTCTTTCAGCTATAATATCAGGAGATCGTAATGGAGTAACAGAAGAAAAGAGTTTGAAGAAGAAATTAATTTCAATGTTAGAAAAGCTTGATGGAGGTAAGAATTCAGGAAATCATCAAAGAAAGAAGATTAAAAAGTCCACATGATTTCACCTCAATTACTTTCATTCATTCATAAACTTATTTATTTTTGTATGTGTTTTTTTCTGATTCCAGATTCTACTTCATGGTGATGTTACTAAAGGGTAGTTATTATTGGATTTATAAAGGGAAGGTTTTTTTACAGGATGGAGGACAAACTTAGGTGTTATTTTTTTATATATGGTGGTTATAATTTGCTTATTATAAGGTGTTGATTGAGTTAAAATATCAAACCAAATTTTAGTGTTTTACTATTACGTTTTATCCTTTTTTTATTATATTTGTTTTTATTTTATTGGTGGCAGTGGGTTTATATTTGTGATATTTCATTAACAATATGTTTATTGAAATATCAATGGTTACGTCGTTTTTATGATATCTTGATGATATTTTTCTTTTGGTCTCTTTATTATGTATATGAATATCTCTTTGAAGAGATTTTTTTAAACTTTAGTTCTTTTTTATATTTAATTTTATTTCTTGTTTGATGTTTGTAAATAGTTCGTCTCCTTTTTATAATATTTACAAAAAGATATAAATAATTAGTAAATATTAAGTTTATTATAAATAAAAGGAGCTTCTATTATATTCTTTTTAATTGTAATTGAAGCTAAAACCCAAAAAATATATGTACAAGTTATCATCATTATTAAAATTAATTTTTTCAAACACTAATTAAATTAATTACTTTTTTCTTTTCATAAACTCATTAACCACATCCTCTACTTCTATAATATTATTTTTTTTTATTCAGAATTTGTTAATTTCTTCTCTTCATCATCATTTGGTAAACCTAAATTTTTCCAATCATCTTTCCCCATTAATTCATTATCCATTCTACAACCTAAATATCTTTTAGCTAATAAACGACAATTCAAAGCATTATTACCTTTAACTAATTTCAAACATGTTAAGTATTCACTCATTATTGAAGAACATTCATGATCATGATCTAATGGAAATGAACCACGCTCTGGTGGTGTTGGATTAAAACGTGAAAAGTTATTACCTATTAAATCATTTGTTAGTACATTTTCTCTAATATTTAATAGAACCAGTGTATAACGGATTAACACAAGTATCAATAAACTATGAAAACATACCAGGATTACCTGTAGACATTAGAGAATATTGTTGATTATTTTAAATTGTGATGATGGACTTTGAAATTATAATCAAACGATTTGTAGATAAAAATTTCTTTAAAAGCTATGAGGTGTTGGGATGTTGAGATGTCTTTTTAGATTATTTCCTAATTTAGAGGTACTTAAATATGTACATCCCTACATTTCTACATTAAATTTGATTATAATTCCTTCAATAACAATAATATTTAAACAATTTTTTCTTATAGTTACTCATAATTTATATATGAAGATAATATCAGATTTTTACAACATATTTACTAACAAAAACTACTAAATATCTTCAATTATTCTCATTTTTACTCACAAAATCTCGAGAAAAAGTTGAAAAAAAAAAAATGACACGAAAATTTCAAAAAAATCAAAATCAAAATCAATACAAAGAAAAAGGTTCTTTATATTTCATTAATTCAATTCCGTTTAACATTTAAATCCATAATGTCAGGAACACAAACCCCAGCACCAGTTGACTCGTCAGTAGATGAAGCCACTGCTACACCAACCTCATCAGAATCATCATTATTTCCTCCTCGTTCAGTTGTTCTTGCGAAAGTTAAATCATATCCACCATGGCCTGCAATTGTTATACCTTATGAATTAGTTCCTGAATCAATTAATAGTATTAAACCAAAAGTTAAAATCCAACCAAAACCAAAAGGTAGATCTAAAGCTAGAGGTGGTAGATTTAGTAAATCTAGACAATCAGATATCAATCCAGATGATTCAATTTCAAGTATTCAACAACAAGATGATGATTTACCACCACAACAATGGTGTGTTAGATTTTTTAATGATGATACATATTCTTGGGTTACAGCTAATGATATAACTCTATTATCAAAAGAAGATATTCAACATTTTTTGGATAATACAAAGAAACCAAAAAAATTAATAAAAACTGCATATGAAATGGCATTAGATCCACCAGATGTTGAAGATTTCGTAATATGGGGTTCAAATGGTAAACCAATTGAAATTAATAATGGTAAAGATGATGAAGAATTTACATTAGACGATATTCAAGATGGATCAGGAGCATCAGATGAAGATGAAATAATGGATGATGTTATAGATGTAGAAGAAGATGATGATGATATGGATTTAGGTGATGATGAAGAAGAAAATAATACAAAGAAGAGAAAGAGATCATCACCAGTTAAACAATCACCAAAGAAGAGAGGTAGAAAACCAGCATCAACAAGTAATAAAAAGGATGAACCAAAGAAAAAACCAGGTAGAAAGAAGAAAATTTTAGATCAACTTCAAGAAGCTGAAGAAGAAGAAGTTGAAACATCTGGTGATGAAGATTGGGATATTCAAGGTGATGATGAAGGTGAACCAGTTTGTGATATTTCAACATTCCCAAATATAAAACAAATGGGTTCAGAAATTAATAAAAAAACACCATTAATAAAGAGAGCAAAATTAGGATTACAAAATGCATTTTTAGAATCAAAAGAAATAATAATTTCAAAAAGTTTATTACAAACAATTGATGGTTTAGAAAAATTAGATTTCCCAATTGTTTTTGCAACTGTTAAACATTATCATTTAAATAAAGTTTTATTTGATATTTTAAAAAGACCTGATATATATAATTCAGAAATTGAAATTAATGATCAAGGTTTAAAATTAGGTTCAATTACTAAAAGATTAGAAAATTTAGTTAAAAAATGGTATGACATTAAAATTGAACCGAGTGAAAAATGGAATTTTATTGAAGAAGAAGAAGTTAAAGAAGAATCTCCAAATAAAGAAGAAAATAATGAACAAGTTGAAGAAGTTAAGGAAGAAAATTAGAAAGAAAATTGTTGATCAATTTAAAAACTAATATGTATTTGTAATTAAATATTTATATATCATTTCAAGGCCAAAAAGCAAAATAATTATACATTAGAATTTTTAATCATTTTATATTTATAGGTAGTCTTACAAAGATTGAAAATTAAATCGACAAAGTAATTATAATATTAGAAGTAGAACGGTATCAAAACGTTAAAAAGTATAAAAAAAGTGTAAGAAAAGTTTTCCAAAATGAGAGTAAAAAGGAGTGATATAAATAACAAGAAATAAGAATAAAAGGAAAGAGAGAGAGAGTAAAAATATCAAAAAAAATTTCAAAAGATATTGAGGTATTTGTGTGTTTGTTTTTTAAATAGACATAAAAATAACAGTATTCTCTGAATATAAAAGTAATAATAATAAGAAATGGTTGTAGTTTGTGTGTAAACGAGGTAAATAATAATACATATTTGATTTGATTGTTTGATTAGTTCCATAACCAAGATAAAAAGGAGAGATTTTTTTTGTGTTAATCAAAGTAATTCTTTGAGACTAGAAGGAAAAGGTAGTTTAAAATTGTGGTTGTTGAGCATTCATACCACCGAAATAAGTTTGATAAACTTCAGATTGATCATTTAAATAATTTGGATTTGGTATACTTTGTAAGTTTGGATTATAGTTTGCAGGTTGTTGTTGTTGTTGAGCTTGTTGTGGTACTTGTGCAGGAACTTGTTGTTGTTGTTGAGGTTGTTGTGCTTGTTGTTGTTGGGCTTGAGCATTTGAGGCAACTTGTTCTTCTTCTTCTTCACCTTCATCATCTGGAGCATTCAAACATGCTTGAATTAAATTTTTACCTTCAGGTTTTGTAACTAATGGTTGTAATTTTGGAGTAGTAAAAGTATAAACTAAACCAGTTTCAGAAACGACTAATAATAAAACTTGAGTACCAGTCAATACAGATAATTCATAAGCTTTTTTCATAATACCAGCTTTTCTTTTTGAAAATGTAATATGTCTTCTTGATTTATCTTGAATAAATTTTATTTCAATTTTTCTACGTTCTCTTGAACCAGTTGGTTTTTCATCATCTTCATCTTCAATTTCTGGAGCATTTGATGTGATTTGGTTACCGGAGACATTTGATTGATCAACTAGATCATCTTGTTGGTTTGATTGGTTTGTAACTTCGGACATTATCTTCTTTCTTTATTCTATAAATTTTTTTTTTAGTATTGTTAGTAAATCAAGATTTTTTCCACTTAAAAATGTAAACAAAGAAACACAAAAAGAAAAAAACCAAATATTGATTTTTCATTTTCATTTTCTTTATTTTAAAATATAGAGTATATTAAGATGTGTAAGATATTGAATAGGATCTCTCGAGCAAATGTATGATTTTGTGGTTGTTGGTTCAATCTTTTTTAATTTGAAAATATTCCTATTTAATTCCATACATAATTTTTTAAGGGGGAAAACAACACACCCAGATTTCAAACTATAACAATAACAATTCACTTCTTTCACCAAAGACTTCAATACCAACTGTTTGAATGCAATATGTTTATACCATCTCATCAATACCAAACACGATTTAAAATAGCTCTTTACCATTAACAAGAGAGTCAACCTTAAGCCTAATAAGGTAATTGCATCGATATCCTGAAAATAAACAAAACCAAAACAAAAACATTGAGATTCCCAAAAACTTCTTCGCGTAGACAGTGTAAATCAGGTAATTGAACCCAGTTTACACGCGCAATAGCTCAGGAACAGCTATACCAATATCATAACACACTTCAACTCATTCTCTAAACTACTTACTCGTTATTTAGTTGATGATTATAATGTTTTCTTAAAAAGGTCAAAAGTTCAAATTAGGAAAATTGCCCAAAAAAATTTAAAAATTTGCTTTTTACGGAAAATTCGGTAGGCGCAACAAATTTCTACTTACTATGGTTTTGCGGGTAACACATCCGTTTTTATAGGTGAAGCTAATTATACAACAATTATTCATGCAAATCTGGTATATGGACCATCTCCTAATGCACTGGATGCGTTGACAAAGTGTTGGAATACTCTGGCACCTCTGGATTGTCCAGTCTTGTTTGTATTCAGTGTTTGTTGACTAGAAATACTTCCATTTTTATCAATACTTAATGCATGTTGAACTTTAACTCTAGGTTCTAAAACTAATGATCTATTATATTGATCATCAATACTCAAGATATTACCTAATTCATATGAAATATAATCTTGTACTTCTTCATTTCTCTTAATATCATATGGAATAGATTGAAATCTAGAAATTTCTCTAATAATATCAACCAATTTTTGTCTCTTTGCAAAATTAATTAATTTAACATCACCATGTAAATGATCAGGATTACCATTAACTGTAAATGTTAAATCTGATAAATAAACACCTAAAAATGGTACACATGGTTGATCTTGAATAAATCTTAAAAGTTCTCTATATTCACCAAAATTTCTTGAAGAATTCATTAAATCATTCATTCTATTCATTAATTGTAATGTATTTTCAGGAACTTCTTTCCATGTCTTCTTTAATCTATGAATTGGTGATGAATATAATGCTGATATAATTGCAGTCATTGATGAAAAATTATTTAATTGACGACATCTCTCTGCAACATTAACAAAATATCTAATTATATTAACTCTTTTTCTAACATCACCATAATGAATAATCTTTGTTGCAACAAAATTTGTTAAATCATTTGAATTTGAAATAAATTTTTGAATATTTGCATAACCACCTAATGGACCATATTTATTACCCCAACTCTTTGCTAAACATTCAAATTGTGTAATTTTTGAATATAATGAATATTCTCTAATTGTTAATTGTCTTGAAAATTCTAAATAATCAGTATCAACTAATTTCATCTTTTTAATCTTATTTGGATAAATTCTTGGTGGAATATCATTTAATGTAGTTGTTGTATCATTATTTAATAATTTACTCTTTAATTCTTTTGATAATTGTTCACTACTTGGAAATTTTTGTGCTTGTAATGCTTCAACAAATGAATTCCAAACTTCAAATAATCCTTCTTCATTATAAACTGGTAACCAATATTTTTGTAATAAACTCTTCATTATATTAACAACTCTTAATTTAATTGGATATGCCTTCTTTTCAACCCAACTAGTATATTCTTCATATGCTAAACCTTCAGGTGGTTCAATCTTAAATCTTTTAATTAATAATTCAATTAATTCTTTTGTCTTAAACATACTTTTAAAAGTCATTAAAAATGTCATATTAAATGATGCATCTAATAAATCATGATGTGTTAATCTTTGAACTAATGCTTCCTTTGTACCACCTTTAACATGATCATTAGGTGTGAAAATTAAATTATATTCTTCAGAATCAAGATACCAAGGTTGTTCTCTTCTTGTATCTCTATTTAATGTACTAGCTGGTAATGCATATTCATCTTGTGCAAATGTACTATCTTCTCTTTCAGGAATCATCATTTCATAACTAAAATCTTCATTCATTACTCTTGTTGCATAATTAACAATGGCTTCTCTTTCACCAACTAATTGTTGAACTAATACTAATGAAATATCTAAAATTTTAAAACTTTTCATTATTGAATCAATTAAATTTTTATCAACATCATATAATAAATCTTCATCAAAATCAACATCTAAATTTTGTAATTCTTCTTCTAATTTTTTAGCAGTCTTTTCAGGTTCAATATTTGAAAATTTATTTGAACCAAATGCTGGATCTTGTTTTATAGATCTAAAAACTGTTGGATCTTTTAATGTTAAATTTTGTGAATCCATAATAATTGTAATAAAAGTATTTCTTAATTCTTGTTTAGCTTCAAAAAATTCAGTTAAAATTGGATAAACCATATTTGATGTACTATAATCCATTGTTGCAGAATTTCTTCTGTTTTTTAAAAATACTGTATAATCTAAACCTTCAATAATATCAATAAATTTAGTTGAAATTGCAAATGATTTATAAATTTTAGCTAAAACATCAATATTTCTTTGAGGTGTATTACTTTCATGTTCAACACTTGTAATAACTTCTTCTAAAATTTCTTGTAATTGAGCTTTTTTAGTTAATAATGATTCTAAAGTTTCTTTACTTAAAATTGTTCTTGGTACTCTTTTTTGATGTAATGATTTTGAAATTTCTTTACCTTCAAAAGGATCTTTTGGTTCTGGTAAAAATGGATTTCTCCAATTACCACCTGAAAAGAATCCATTTAAAAATCTTGGATAAATTTGTGGTAAATAAAATTGATCATTAAATTGACTTGGAGAAATTTGAATAAATATTTTAACAACTGAAATTGCACTCTTCTTTAAATTAGCAACTTCTGTTTCAACTTGTTGTAAATAAGCATTTGCAGTTGTAGAATCTGTTGAATGGATACTTTCAGTATCTTTTGGATCTATTGCTTCTTCAGCTCTTAGAGTATCTTGAGTAGTTGTACTAAAATTTCTAACACCTGGATTTGGTGATGATGAACTAACTTCATTTAAATATAAATTACCATTAATACCAATTTGAGCAATTGAAGTTGCAATTCTTTTTAATCTTCTTTGAACTCTATTTTGATAACCAGATTTTTGTAAATCATGTTGAGCTAATCTTGCTGATAAATGAATTAAAGTACCTAATCTTGAAGCAATATTAAAATATGTGTTAAACATAGGACCAGCCTTTCTTTGAAGTGCATCAAGTGTTAAATGTAAGAAATATACAAAGGCATCTTTTAAACCTGACCAAGTCTTTATATCAGTTGGATCATAATAAAATAAATCTGGTAAACAATATAATGAAGTATTCCAAGGATGAACAGTTGTTGTATTTGATGGTAAAGAAGATCTTGATTTTGTTGAATCTTTTCTAAGTTCATATAAACCCATACCTTGACTTATACTATTACTACCACTACTTGTATTTGTATTTGTGTTTGTCATACCACTAACAGCAGAAGTTCTACCTCTAATACTTGATCTTTCATGACTAACATGACTTAAATTAACAACAGATAATGGTATTTGACATTCTTCTCTTGTTGGAATTTTTAGTTGAGTATTTTCATCAATTTCTGGAGTTTCAACATAAGGTAATTCTTTACAATAAACATTTAATTCAGAATTAAAATAAATAACAGTACCTTCAGAAGTTACTTGAGGAATCCAAATAGGAACATTTGAACTACCTGTACTATTAAAAATTGGTTCAACTTCTTGAGGACTAACCATATTAATTTTTTCAGTGAATGAATCTTTTGACATGGGGTCAACAATGGAAGAGGACTGCGTCTTTGTCTGATCTTTTGGTGTTGAATCAGAAACTGAATGAATACTATGTTCAGAACTTGCAAAACTTACAGTACTATTCTTTCTTGGTTTTAAATAATCTTCATTCAAATTTTGTTTTAATATTGTTAATAAAGCAGGTTGTTGTTGTTGTTGCTGTTGCTGTTGTTGTATCGGTTGACCACCAAAAGGTCTTGGGTTATGTTCAAAGTTAATACTCTTTGTATAAGAACTTGGGAACCAGCCCCTTAGAGTTCCATTGTTAGAGAATATAACACCATCCCACCAACCAGAATCTGCTTTGGATAGAACATAGATAGTATCACCTTGATATAAATTCAGAATATTTGGTTTATTTGTCCTATAATCATGAATAACGCTAACAGTATCAATAGGTCTATTTTGTGCTTCTGGGGAAGGCGAATGATAAGATCCCATTGCCATAGGAGACCTACCAGGAGAAGACATGACCTCTAAAGCTAGTTATATAACGGTTGAAACTGTATTATAAAGGGACAATTGACTTGTTGAAAACCTTTTTTGCTTTTCGTTTAATTATCAATTCGTCTGTCTAAAATTTGAAAGCAAAATAATTTTGGGGGCGGAATCGAAAAAAAAAAATGGTCACGTGATGAAAATTCCGAGACCAGTTACCCTCTGTGCACAAGTAGTATTAATAATTTTGGTATTTATAAGTGAGTATTGCTAGTTGTTTGATTATAAAGTGGGTTGTAGTTAAATAGTATATGGTTTGTAATGTATTATCTATTCATAATTACATATTAACTCTTGTAAATACACTTCTTTAATTACACTTTATATCGTTATTTAACCCCATCGGTAGGAGCAACATCCCACAAAAAAATTTATTCCAAATTTCAAATCTCTTCTTATTTTAATGGTATAAATCTACTAAACAAACACACTTATTGTTCATTGAAACATGAAGATCCTAGCCAGTGTAGAAGATTCAGGTGCTATCAAAGGTATGTTTGCATTTATTGTCTAAAAAACTTTCAAAACCGCTCAAATACTAACTTAAATTTATAATAATAGAACTTGACTGTAAAAGAGGTACAGATACTTCAAAACAAGATGCAACACAACCAACTAAGATAGATACTTTCAATTCAGATGGTTTAAAGCAAAGAGTTCAAAAATTAGTTGTTCTGGAAAATGGAATTGTTGCTGCTGCTAGAGCTCATGGTACTATAAATTTCTATAAATCTGAAACTTATGAACTAATATCGAATATTGCTATTGAATTTAAAGATGATAAATTTATTTCATTATTCTCTCATAAAAATATTACTTATGTATGTTCTGAATTAGGTAAAGTTATAATAATTGATGAAACCACTATTGAATCTGAAGAAAAAATAAAATATGTTCAAGTCTCTATAAAATCACCAATTTCTTCATTCATTCAACATCCATCACAAGATGGTATATTTGCATATGGTGGTAAAGAAAATGATATTAAAATAATAAGATTGTTTCAAGATTCACCATTTAAAAAAGATGATTCAGAATTAAAAGTTGAAGTTTTATTCCAAGGTAAAAATGTTAAAAATGATAAATTAGATTTAAGAGTACCGATCTGGATTACAAATATATTATTCATTGAACTTGAATCACATACAGAAACTTCATGGAAATTAATTACAACAACAAGATATGGTCAAGTTAGAAAATATGATACAAAACATGGTAGAAAACCAATTCTAGATAAAAAGATTTCAGAAAAACCTTTACTTGCATTAGTACCAACTCTTAACGAAGAAGAAATAATATGTTCAGATGATCATAACGTTACTGCTTTATTCAACATTACAAAAGGTATTTTAGTTGCTAAATTCAAAGGTGCTCTTGGTTCTGTTCAAGCTTTATACAGTTTTAAAAATATTTTAGTTACAGGTTCTTTAGATAGATATGTTAGAGTCTTTGATATTAAGACTAGAGAACAATTAGTTAAAGTTTATATTGGATCAAAAGTTAGTGCTGTTTGGTTATTAAACCCAAGTGATGAAACTGAAGAAGAAAAAGAAGTTAGAATTAAAAAAATAAAGAAGAAACAAAGAGAAGAAAATGAAGATCCTGATGATATTTGGAGAACATTAGAAGGTAAACCAAAAAAGAGAAAAACTATTAAATAGATTTTTTTACTGCATATACAATATAATTAAAGTTGTTTCATTGGAACTTTTGATTTTGAGTTGTAGTCTTTATAAGTTACGTGCTGTTTATGGAATTAACAAGTGAAATGACAACTTTAAAATAAAAACGTAAACATAAAATATTTTATCGATAATACCATTTCACATAAAGTAATAACTACCTTAGACTTGTTAAAAGATCTTCTATCAGCTCCTAATCGAGATTTAAAGCCTAAAAAGAGTAAGATGCCACCAAAATCTCACAAAAGTAGTGTCATTACCAATTAGAGGGAAATATGTATTTAAAAAAATTGATTTGATCCAACAGAAATTTGAAATTTGAGAAGTTTTAAAACATCTCAAGAATATAAATAAGGCAATAATGTCTCAATTCTTCTTTAATCTAGAAGAAATGGTTAGTCTCAGGTCTGACTATAAAAGGAGTAGTTTTCCTCCCTTTTTTTGAATTCTTGTTTCTTCCTTCTTCATTCCATTAATCATTAAACAATACTATCAAAATGCAATCTTTTATCCCTAAAGTCAGATCAAACTTATCAACAGTTCCACCAATCAATGCTTCAAGTTTTGATGAATTGTCAGATCAAATGTTTTCTTCAGATTTAGATGATCAAATTGAGTTCTTGTCATTGGATGATGAATCAGAATCAACTAACTTGGTTCATAAAGAATGTTATAGATGTGAAAAGAGAAATTTGGCAAAACAAATCAAGTTTATCCAGAAAGCTAATGATATCAGAAAGCACAAGACATTTTCTTTAGATACCTTCCCAAATGATGATATTCCATTTGATGCTCCATTTGTTGGTTGTAAGAGTTCAAAACCTTTATTTGGTTCTTATAAAAGATGTTTAATTGAAGGAAGATTATCAGCAAAAGTTACAAGACCAGCTGAATTTATCTTGAGTATAGCTAACAACAAGTTAATTGATGCTAGAATTGCTGCACAAGCTCATCAAACACCAACTAATCGTCAAGTTCATTATGAAAGATTTATAGCTAATTCATTTGAATGGAATGGTGATGAATTTACTCCATATGTTGGTAATATTGATTTAGGTTTGTCATGTTACAGAAAGCAAGGATTTCCAGGTGTAAAAATTGTTGATGATTCTAAATTATCATTCACTGTATTCAATGATGAAACAACTTATAATAATTTACTTAGAGATGATCCTAATAGATTTTATGGTACTATCGCTTTTGATTTAAATTTCAAAGATTTGAAAAACAATGAAACAAGATTCTTAAGAGCAGAAACTCAAAGTTATTCAGTTCATTGCAAAATAATCAAATATCAAGATCAGTTATTCTTATTTGATAAGATGAAAATTGTATTTACTCGTGGTAATCATTATATGGATACTCATACTTTTGGAACTTTCAAAGGAAAATCATTTGCCCAACGTGAAGAAGCTAAAAGAACACAAAAAAATGGTGGAAGAGATATGTATTTCATTGAAGACTATGGTAGTATGGATGAATCAAATATGTTATTCTATGGTCCAGTCAAACATTTAAGTGAATCAGAGATTAGTTATTATACAAATACAATGGAATTTAAAAGTGTCTCACAAGTTATAGACTATTATGATAAAGAAGGAGTTGATCCAACTAAAATGAAATGTTGCAAATCTTGTGAAGAATTTATGATACCTGAAGATTTAGAACGTTACCTTATAGGTAATTTCCAAAATGGTAAATATGATCATAGACTCTTTTTAATCTTTAATATGATTTCAACAGAGAAATCAATTGATGACTTTTTATTCTGGTTGAAAGAAGCTTATTCCGATTATGAAGTTAGAAAAACTAATGAACATATTAAAGTATTGTTTAAACATATTAAGAAGAAGTCACATAAAATATTTAGAGACAAGAACATTTTTAGTGGAACACCAGTTAAGAAAACTATTTCAAAAATAGGTCGTACAAAACTTCAACTCATTCAAGATTATTATAAAGAGCATCCAGAGGTTTTAGAAGCTATAAATAGAAGAATAGAGACTGTAAATAGAAAAATGAAAGGAGAGGATAATAATACTGAAGAAAATGAAAAGAGTAAAAGTTTTTATGGAAGTTACACTATTAGTGATCTTTTAAATAAATATTGGACTGGTAAGAAGAAACCAGCTGATGAATTAACAGATTCTGAAAAGGATAAAGAAGAAATAGTTAAAAATGAACCTGATTCTAAAGTTATGGAAATTGATAGAGAAGATTTAGTGAAATCTAGACCTAATAATGAAACAAATAATTCAAAACCTAAGTTATCTGTTGTGAAACCTATACCAATTCCAGATGTTTCAAATGTTAAATTAACTGAAATTGATCCTGAGAAAAAGACTGAAATTAGAGTTCCAAAACCAGAACAAGAACAAGAAGAAAAACCAAAGATTTATGAAAATGATAGTGTTCAAAATTTCCTTAATAGAGCAAAGAAACGTCGTGATGAAAAGAAAAGAGAAAGAAATGAAATTGAAGAAGAAGAAAAGGAGAAAGAAAAGGAAGAGACTAAAGTTCTTGAACCAGAAGATCCTTATGAAAGTATAAGAGCAGAAATTGTTAATAGTAATCAAGATTTTTCAGATTATCGTGTTTCAGTGGATAATAAATTTGAAGATTCAAATAAGAAAAATCCGGAAAAGAAAGTTTCTGAAGATTATCATCCATCACATTATAGATTTATACCAACTCTTACTACAATTATTGAGGAACCAGAATATCATGAAGATCAAACAATTGATAAAGTCAACTTAACTAAAAATTATCAACCAGATTTATTTAGTAATTCAAATATCATTGTATCTCCAAATCAAACTATAGCTGCTTTTACTATTCAAATTTCCGGTGATAATAATAAAGTTACAACAGATACCAAACCTTCAAAGAAAAGAGATTATCTTGTAAAGAAGAGGTATCAATATCAATTACAACCAGAGATCAAAGTATCAAATGATATCCCACTACAAGATTTGAATAATAATTCTAATGTCTATAAAGAAGGTAATTCTACAAACTCAACTTTCAGTTTTGCGAGGTGGTTTAAACATTCATATAAAATGATTTTAGCAGTGATATTCTTTTGGATTCCATTGATTTTAAGTATTTCATGGTTTGCTATTTATACTTGACATATCATATTAGTACTTCCTTTAATTATAATATACGTTATATATTTTAAACATAAATTTTCTTATTTTATCTGTATTTGATTTTTAATAGCTAACGCTTTAAAAAGTCACGTGCTAATTTTCAAAATTGAAACAGAATAAATAAATTTTGAGAAGAATTCAATAAAGTCTTTGATTTATTATATGAGTTGTCTTATGACTATAATTTTATTATTGTGTTATAAACAATAGCTAGAATTAAATACTGAGTTAGATAAAGGAATGGCAATAATAGAAGAATCATCGACATATACACTTCTATATGGAATTAGAGATTATACGCCCAGAGTAAGATCAAATCTATATACAGAACCTGTAATAAATGCTAGTGATTTTACAGAAGAGGATTATGAATATGCAAGTAGTGAATATGAGGAAGAAGAAGATGAAGAAGAAGAAGACAAAACAGAGAACGAAGATGAAGATGAAAAATCAGACGAAGACGATGAAAACAAATCAGATGACAACGATGAAGATGAAGATGATGATGATGATAATGAAGGTAGTGATAATGGAAATAGTGGAAATAGTTTTAATGATGACAATGATGATGAAGATGATTTTGATTATATAGGAGATTTTCAATTATCAGACTTTGATTTAGAAACATTTACACCAATTGATCAATATTATGACATTAATAGAGTTTCATTTTACGATTATACTGATGATTCGAATGATAATTCACAAACACAAAGTTTAAAACCACAAAAGTGTTCTTTGTGGTCAAATGATGATATTTTCTCCAAAACTAGAATTAAAGAAATTTCAAAAATATCAACCACAAAACCAAAAGCATCAATCACAAAAGCAAAATCATTCAAAATTAAAAATAAATCATTAAAAGATCATCAATGTGAAAAACGTTGTTATAGATGTGATAAGAGAAAAAGTAGTCATAAAGAACAATTAGAAATATCAAAGTTAGATTTAATTAAACGTCAATATTTAGAAAACAAAGAATCAACGAATAGAGAAATAATTTCAGATTCGACTAAAATTGAAAAGACTTTCAAATTAAGTAAACCATTTTGTGGATCTTATTTAAATTCATTAATTCAAGGTAGATTATCATCAAAGAAGTTGGATTTAATTGATTTCATATTTTGTATTTCTTTGAATAATGGTACTCCAATTCATTTTACAAGATTTCAAGCAAATTCATTCGAAATATTAGATGATGATATTTTTACTGTACCATATGTTGGTATAATTGATTTAGGTAATACTTGTTACAGAAAATCAATTTTTCCAGGAATTTCATTAAATAAAGATGGAGGAAGATTAGAATTTACAATTTTTAATAATACTAAAAGAATTTCAGAACTTTGTAATTATTTTACTCAAAATTCAACAACATCAAGATATACACCAATGGGAGTAAATTTGATTAAGAGGAATAAACGTTGTAAAGATTTTAATAAATTAGGTCTTAATGATGATGAAGATGATTATGTTGTTAATTTTAGAGTAAAGAGTAGAAAAATGATTATTGAAGGTAAATTTATAAATTATTTTGGTCAAAAATATTTATTTGGTGAATTAAAAGTTGTATTTTCAGATCCATATAATAAAGTATTCAGAGGCTATAGTAATAAGAAAAAATCAAATGATAAATCAGAGATTAAACCAGGGAATAGTGCTGCTTATGAATTAATATCTGTTAAAAAATTAAATGCACAAGAATTGAAATATTTTGTTGGTTCAAATAAGTATATTGATTCCAAAATTAAAAAAATTGAATTATCAGAATTTGATAGAGAAATTATTCTTAATGATATGACTAATAATTCAGGATGCCAGAATTGTAAATCATTTATGCTTAATGAATCAAATTTTAAAATATTTAAATTCTATTTTGAAGAATATTTTATTAATTATAATCATATCATACTTTTATTTAACATGTTGACAAATAATTTAGAGATGGATGAATTTTTAAAAATGGTTGATGAATTTTGTATTCATTTAAATTCAGATATTTTAAGTATACCAAATGACTTTATAACAACATTTACAAATATTCATTTCCCAAAAGAGAAGATTATAACTAAATCTAGAAATCCAAAGATTAATAAAGTTAACTATAATTCAAGAAAGACATGGGTTCAAAGACTTAATACATCAGGAAATCATACATTTAAAAAAGTAGATCAGCTTCAAAAATATAATAAACTACAAAGAATTTAAAAGAAAACAAATGATACATTTAATAAATTATAAAATAATAATATCAAAGTAATAAGGCAACAATAATCATAAATAAGAATAAATAATAACATTAAATCATAGACAATAAACATATAAAACCTTTTTTTTTTTTATCTTTTAATAAATAATATATTTGATAATTATTAATTGATTATTTTAAAAGAGTAGAATGTAAACAATTAGAGAAGGAAGAACTAAACTTTTGATGAACTATTAGTTTCATTATTTTCATCATCATTAACATTTTCAACAAAGATATTCTCTTGTTTATTGGAATCATCTAATTCATAATCAACAGAACCTTTATTTGATAATTCTGGTTCATGACCATGTTCAATAGCTAATGAACCATCTTCAATCTTTTTCATAACAATACCATGAGCTTTCCAAGGTGGATATTTAAATAATTCATCAATATATTCCATTGGAATATTTTTAGTTTCTGGATAAAATAGATAAAAGAATGGTAAAGAAACTAACATAGTAGCTGCAAAGAAGAAGAATAAACCATATTGCATTTTTGTAATCATATTTGTTGCAAATCTTGCCATTATAAAAGCCCAGAACCAATTTGAAGCAGCATTAAAAGCACTTGAAGCATTTCTAACATTAGTTGCAAATACATCACTATTCCAAACCCATGGAGTACCTGACCAAGTTAAAGCATAAGAAATTGTCCAAAGATAAAAGAATACTAAAGACATTGTTCCTCCACCATCTAATTTTGTATTACCTTCAGCAATTCTCTTTGTTGGATTAGCAATTTTAACATAAGCACCAATAATCCACATTGGAATTGAAGAAGTTATACAACCAATAATTAAAATTTTACGTCTACCAAAAGTATCAACAACCCATAAAGACCAAATAAAACAGAATAAACCTTTAATTAAACCAAAGATACCAGTTGATAATAAAGAAGAATTTAAAGAGGAAACACCCATTGAAGCAAAAATTTTTGGAGAATAATAATTAACAGCATTGACACCTTGACAATTTTGCATAATAAAAGTTGAAGTTGTTAAAATTAATCTTTTAAATAAATGTTTTCTTTTAAAGAGAACAAATACTGGATCCCAAAGACCAGAACCAATAGCTTTTTCCTTTTCTAAAACTTCATCTTCAATCATTTTAATTTCATATTTAATATATTCATCTTCTGGAGTTAAATTTCTTAAATAACAAAGATTTTTAATAGCTTGTGCAGTATTACCTGAATCAAATAACCATCTTGGAGATTCTTTTAAAGAGAATAAACCAATAGCAAATAAACCACAAGGAATTAATTGAACAGCAACAGGAATTAACCATTGTTTATTATCAGAATCTGGAATATTAATACTTGTACCATAATTAATCCAAAAACCAAAGATACCACCAACTTGCCATGCAATTTCATAAAAACCAACTAATCTACCTCTAATAGCAGGAGGTGAAATTTCAGCGATATAAAGAGGAGCAATATTTGAAACTGAACCAATACCAATACCAGTTAAAACTCTACCAGCATACATTGGACCAATACCTCTATCAGCATTACTAGCTAATTGAATAGCGGAACCAAAGACTAAAAGAAAAGAAGCAATTGATAAAGTAATTTTTCTACCAAGCTTAAAAGCTATTGGATAAGTTAATAAAGCACCAAAGAAAGCACCAGCTTGGAAAAGAGAGACAACATTAGCAGAAATAGCTGTTGATTTTGCAGTATCAACATCAAGACCGAATTCACGTTTAAAAGAAGCAAGAGAAACCATACCACCTATAAAACCAGCATCATAACCAATGATAACAGCTACCCAACTTGATAATATGGCAGCCCAATAGACTTTCCAATTATATACTTGTTGTGGAGTTGGTCTTGTTTCATGTTTTTGAAACGCTTTAAATAACGTTTTTGTATCAAATTTAACCATTTATTATTTAGAGATGTAATGATAGATATAGGATACGTAGATCAATGAATGTAAAATTGTGGTTCTTCTTGTCTTTATATATTATATTTTAGAAATATTAAATTAAATCCAGTTGTAAATGAATGAATGGAAGATCTAATTTAATTGTAATAAAAATAAAGATACAATAATACTTAGTTATATACCCCTCCAAAAATGATGTAATATGGATAAAAGATAATTTAAAAGTAAAATATTGTTGTTGTTGAAATGTCACCGAGACACCAAACAATTATGACTAAAATGATTATAATTTAATCAATTAAATTACAACAAATGACAGATCGGTTAAATATTTATTTGAATTTATTTTAAATCATTTTCCACTAAATTTTTACCCCAGAAAAACTTTATTATATTTTAAAATCACGTGATTTTGGGATCTGACTTTAGCCGCGCGGTAGGGTAAGTAATATATTACGTAATCCACTCTAACTATAATAACTATTAATTTAATTTGTTTATCCACTTAGCAAGAAGTTTTAGAGATTTTACTCTAATATAAATACTTTAATATATCTTTCTTTTTAGTATTTCACTCCTCCACAAATTTTTATTATTGTTGTTGTCAATTATTCAAAAATTTGTTGGATAAATAAAAAAATTGGAAAAATTCATCAACAATATAAATACAGCTTTTTAGTAGTAATTAATACTCATATAGTCAATTCATTCATTTTCATACTATAACTCATAAACTGACAATGACTATCACTTACAAAGATCCAGATTTCAACACTCTTAAATCTGAACCTCATACCTTCTATTTATTTGGTCTTAAAATTTCTCATTCAAGAGCTCCATTTTTACATAATACTTTATTTAAATTATTAAATATACCATGGGAATATAAAATTTATGAATCTGATAATAAAATTGAATTTAATTCAAAATTTAAAAATGAAAATTTAATTGGTTCAGCTGTTACTATGCCAAATAAAGTTATTGCTGCTTCAGAATGTGTTGATGATTTAGATCAAATTGGTAAAGAATGTGGTTCAATTAATACAATTTATACTAGATTATTAGATAATAAAATTGTTAAAATTGGTACAAATACTGATACTGTTGGTGTTTCAGAAGCTTTTTTACAAAATTATCCAAATGAAACAAAGCAATTTGGTGAAGGTAAACCAGGTCTTGTCTATGGTGGTGGTGGTGCTTGTAGATCATCAATTTATGCTTTATATAAATTTTTAAAAGTTTCTAAAATTTATATTGTTAATAGATTTGAATCTGAAGTTATTGAAATTCAAGAATCAATGATTAAAAATGGTGTTGATGTTGAAATTATTCATATTAAAACTCCTGAACAAGCAAAAAAATTAAAAAATGATGAATTACCTTATTTAACAGTTTTAAATGTTCCAAATTTTGAACCAGTTACTGAAGAAGAAAAATTAGCAAGATCAACACTTGATGTTTTCATTAATCAAGATTTAAAAGGTGTCGTTTTAGAAATGTGTTATCATCCAAAGATTCAAACTTTATTATTCGATGCTTATACAAAAGCTGATTGGAAAGTTATTACAGGTGTTGAAGCAATGATTTATCAAGGTATTGCTCAACAACAATTATGGACTGGTCTTTCATTAGATCAATTCCCAACTTCAAAAGTTATTGAAATTATTCGTAAACAAATTGAAGAAGAATCTTAAGATTTATTTAAAAAAAAAAGTAAAATTATTTATGATTGGAAAATATATGAAATTAGAAATTTAAAAAACTTGTAAACTAATAAGATAAATCTCTGGAGTAAATTAAATAACTATTAAGTACTAATAAGATAAATTTCTAGAATTTTCCACAAAGATAAATTTCACAAAATAACTAATAAGAAGAAAACTACAAATTTTAATTTAATTTACACAAAAACAATTTTCTGAAAGACTACAAATTTTAAAGACACAAAACTAATTTTCCAATTTTAGAGTATTAAGAGAGATTGAGAGATTACAAAATCAATTGACACAAAAACGATTTTCTTTTAAATTAGAGTAATAATTAGAAAGATTAAAAAATTTAAAGACACAAAAACAATTTTCCAATTTTAGAGTATTAAGAGAGATTACAAAATTATCAATTGACACAAAACCAAATTTCCCATTTCCAATATCAGAGTATTCAGAAAGATTACAATTAAATCAATTGACACAAAACCAATCTTCTAATATTCGAGTTTTAAGAAGACTACGAATTTGATTGAATTGAATTTACACAAAAAGAAGTTTCTTTTATAGTAGTAAGAAAGATATCAATTGACACAAAAACGATTTCGAAAATCAGAGTATTAAGAAAAACTACAAAAATCAATTGACACAAAAACAAAGTTTTAAGAAAGATTTCAAAATCAATAGACACAAAATTATCAATTTTCCAATGTTAGACTGTTAATTAAGAAAGGCTACAAAATTTAATTTACAAAACAATTTTCTAATTATTCGAGTTTTAACAAGACTACAAATTTAATTTATTAATTACACAAAAACAATTTTCTTTTATAGTAGTAAGAAAGATAGTAAAATTCAAAGAGTACACAAAAACAAATTTCCAATATCAGAGTATTAAGAAAGATTTCAAATTCAAAATCAATTGACACAAAAACAATTTTCGAAATATTATAAAATCAATTTACACAATATTAGAGTATCAAGAAAATCTACAAATTTAATTTACACAAAACCAATTTTCCAATTTTAGAGTTTAAGAGAATTGAGAGATTACAAAATTATCAATTGACACAAAATCAATTTTCCAATATGTAGAATTTTAAGAAAGACTACAAAATCAATTTACACAAAAACAATTTTCTTTTAAATTATAGTATTAAGAAAGATTGGAAAATCAATTAACACAAAAACAACTTTTTCAATCTTTGAGTAAAATTAATTGACACAAAAACAATTTTCTTTTATGTAAGACTTTAGAGTATTAAGAAAGATTTACAAAATTTACAATTTTTTCAATATCAGAAGTATTAAGAAAATCTACAAAATCAATTGACACAAAAACAATTTCGAAAATCAGACTTCAGAGTATTAAGAAAGATTACAAACTTTAATTAACACAAATTCGATTTCTTTTTGCAGTAGAGTAGTAGTAATTATAATTTGAAAGACTACAAAATTTAATTTACACAAAAACAAATTTCTTTTATTTTAGAGTTAAACTATAATTTTGGTTTTTCATAATTATAAGCAAATTCAATAGCAGCTTTATAACCATAATAACCACCAAGACCTGCAATTACACCAACTGCTTTATCAATTAAATAACTATGATGTCTAAATTCTTCTCTAGCATGAACATTTGTAATATGAATTTCTAAAAATGGAATTGAAATACCTAAAAATGCATCACGAATTGCAACTGAAGTATGAGTTAAAGCACCTGCATTAATAATAATAAAATCAATTTCATCTTTTTTAGCTTGATGAATTCTATCAATTATTGCACCTTCATGATTTGATTGAAAAGTAAATAATTCAGGAATTGAATCTGATTTAATATTTGATTGTTTGTAAAGATCTAATAATTGAGTTGAACAATTTTTTTCAACATCTGATAAAGTTAATTTACCATATTTTTCAGGTTCTCTTGTACCTAACAAATTTAAATTTGGACCATGAATTAAAAGAATCTTTTTAGCCATTATTTACTATGAATGAGATGAAAATGAATGAAGGTTATTGAAATGTTGGAATAAATTTTAAAAAAAAAGAATGGAATAATGGATGTTTTTTAATGAATTGTTAGTGATGAAGTTTATTAATAGTTAAATAGTGGATAAACTCTTAACTCAGTTATTTAATTGTAATATTGTAAGTGTAGAATAACATAACCCATCACCCATAATTAAATATTAGATCAACAACCAACAACAAAATATGGAGAAGAGGAAAGGCTTAAATAAATAAACCATAGGATAAATATTATTAACCAATTAATATTAACTATTTCCCATTTGTCAATTAACTATTAATTAAATTTAAATGACTACAAAAAATTTGGGTTTAAATTTATCCACAAAAATCATTCTCTAGGGTAAAATTAAAAATGTTTAGGGCTTCTTTTAGGGGCTTTATGTTTAGGGCTTTTAGGGCTTCTTTTTGTTTACCTACTACAAGTATTATTAGTAAAAAAGGATATTTATTGATTGAAAATAACTTTAAAAATATAAATATTCTTTCAATTTATATTCTTGGTAGTATTCTTTTTTTAAAAAATGATTTCATTTAGAAAATTAGTAAATAACTCTTAAGAATAAAACCATCATTATCAATTATCAATATTTTGATCAACAATCATTTGTGTTATTTTAACATAATTGAGGATGTAAAAGTCAAAAGATCATAAAAATAACATTCATTGATTACATGTTGGTACAGCTCTTTGGAAATAATTCGAAAAAATAGAAGACAGAACAAAGCTTGTCAAAAAAACAGGAACAATGTTAAAAACTCTTATATTATATATAGTTAGGTTTGTTAGTATATCTTTCAACTTTCTAAAATCAAAAGCATTAATTAAACTTGTAGACAAATGTTTGCCAATTAGAATCAACACACTGTAAAATTAGCATTTTATCTATCTAATACTGCTATTACATACATAGTATTCATGAAAATATCAAATATGGACAATGATCAATCTACCTGCGTATCACACCTTCAGGTAGAGTTTTCATATTTCTTTAATTATATAAATGACAATTTTCTAGTTGGTTATATTAGTTTTATTAATTTATTCATATTCAATGACACAGTCAGTCAGTCTAAGGCCAACATTACAAATTTACAATGAAAATGAACCAACTAACATTAATTTAGTCGCCACTAGTCAGTAGTCAATCCATCAAATTAAAGAAAATTTGGATTATGATCAATTTAGAATAAGTAACATTGAGTATGAAATATGGTGTTTTTTCGTTTTTTTATTTTTCAAAATACGTGTTTCTTTAAATTTATATAAATCACACCAAAGAATAAAGATTAAAAATCATTAGAATTAATCTTAGTAAATCCAATTTAATTAAAACAGTAAATATTGAAAAGAGCTAATTGTAACTTAAACTTATCAAAATGAAAAATTAAAGTAACACAAAAACCTAAAAGTACAAAGAAAAAAATAAATTCACAGAATTAACTAGTAAATTCTGCCATTTTTGTCAAGGTATGATTTCTAGGGTAACGAGTTAAAGTCACGTGACCAGCAGTTAGGGGAAGAAAAAGTTTTCTTGACACAGTTGTTTACTTTTCTACTACTTATATAGGAGATAGAATTACATATACATTATTAGGTGAACTAATAGAGCTGTAATCATAGAAGAAACTAGTGATTGAAGTCATTGTAAAGAGTGGATAGTCAAACCATTATCACTAGACTTACTCATCCAATTTAGACATACACAATTTTTTCAATTGAAGACTACTTTAATTTACAACATTAAGTATTTATTAAGATTTCATTTGTTACTTAAATTCACAAATTTGAATAAATATAAAAATATAAACATTCTTTCAATTTATATTCTTATAAATTTTCTTAAAAATGATTTTCATTAATTTCAAAGATCAAATTTTGCTTTATAAGTAAAACTTTAATATCATAATTATGAAACAATTAATTGATTCAAATTAAATGATTATAAATAGTGATCTCATACAAACATGGTAATAAGTTTACTTATAGCAAAGTAACCGATTATTTGCATAAAAGGTTTCAAATCTTTATTAGACCATTTTCAGGACGTCAATCAGAGAACAAAAAATGCTGTCCATGTAGTTAGTATCTCTAAAATAATGAGTGGTTTTATACGAATTGAACTTACAAGCAACTTTTATCTAAAGACAGCACTATAGGACAATATTTCATAAAATAAACAATCACATTACTAAAAAAATATGGCCCAAATGCAGGTGTAAATAAATACTCATGATAAAATTAATTACAAAAATGTTTAAAATTATAAAAAATTTTTCTTTTAAAATCCTTATTTCCGGACAAATTAAATTAACTAGTAAAATTCTGTCATTTTTTTATAAAGAGAACTTTATTACTTTATTTACAACAATTAGCATTTAGATGAATTAAAAAAGGGTTTTATTTATTGATATTAAATTAAAAACATAAACATTCTTTCAATTTATATTCTTAGTTTATTCTGATTTCATCGTAATAATAAAATCATATTATAATATCAATATTTTTGAACAATAATTTAACTAGTTAAACTGACAATTATCAATATAAACTTTCAGTTAATTTAACCGTGATATAAAATATTGTTCATGAACATTAACAAGCCTAATATCTAATATTAGTGGCTGTCTCACTTAACAATCTAATCTAGATTTATTAAGTCTAATTAAAAATCGAACAATATAATTTGCCAGATACCCAACAATATTTCAATTAATTAATAACAATTTTAATTTTATAGTGGAATCCAATTTTATTAAAGGTAATATCACTCAAAAAAACCAATAATACTATTCACTGATGCATCCAAAAATGGTTATGGCGGAGTAATTGTACAATAAGATCATGATGATAATTTAATTCCAGTTTGAGTGTTGATTTCTAATTTTTATTTAAATTTTATAAAATGGTGTCTGGAAGTTTGAAACGTTGTAATCTTTATAAAAGTTGAATAGAGTATCGTTCATTATCATTCATTTATCTATTATAGTCTATCGAAACTGAGAATTGAATTATTAAATTAATAAATTAAATAATTATAATAAGTAATTAATAAAAGTAAAAGTTACATATAATTAATAATGAATGATTAATCATATTAGTGGTAGTAGTACTAGTAGTTGTAGAAGAAGTTCAACTTGACCTTGAAGTAGTAGTACTTAGTAGTGGTACTAGTGTGTTGTTGTATTAATGTGTTAGACATTGATGTAATGGTATATACTATATATACATTTAATAGGTTATACTTTTTAATTTTTGTTCCTAAAATTCTGAAGTAAAAACTTTTATTTCCAATGTTGCTTTCAAAAAATTTAAATTAGTAAGTAACGCTTAATTAAGTTTTCCCAACTATAATATATTGCAAGCAGGATTTACCTAAGAGTACTTCTATAAGGTGTTAATATTTTATTGATTTATCACTACTAACTATGAACCCTCATGATATGAACACTCATCATCCAAAGCCTAACAGCAACAATAATAGTAATAAAACCTTTAATCTAAACTACTTACCAATAGAGGTTATTCTTCAAATTTTATCACATATTACAAGAGAGAATGATTTTAAAAACTTTATGGAACTTGTTCTTAATGAAGAGAATAGAAAATTAATTAAGGATTTAGCCAAACCCTTTATGGATTCTTTTAAAGATTACTCAAAATTATTAAAAAAAGAATATGAAGGTCAAATAAATTATACTGAAGTTTTATTCCCATTAATATTTAAAATTTCTTGTGATCAATCTGTTATAAATTCAATAACTAAAATATCAAAATTTATTAAAACATTAGAAGATTATCATGGGAAAATATCTGAAAAAGAAACAAAATTAATAAATTCAAATATATTTATTAAAACTTCAAAGACAAAAAGATTAAAATTAGAAAAGATAGGTAATTCTTATAATCAAAGTAAAATTTCATTAGAATCAAATGATTTAATAAATTTATCCATGTTTCATTCAAGAATTGATTTAAATAGATATTATTTACCTAATCTTTTAGATCTAGTTCTTATAGATGTGAATTTAGATATTAATAGTAATATAATTTATAATAATTGTGATTTTCCTCAAAATTTAAAATCATTGGTTATTTATCCTCAAAATTTTGAACAAATCTATAATATTAGTGGTAATAAGTTAAAGAATCTTGAAACATTGGTCTTTTTTGATACTAATTTTGATTTTAAAAATCCTGATTTAATACTATTTGATGATGATGATGATGATGTTCAACAAAGAAAAAATATAAAAGATTTCTATTCAGTTCAAGAATTATTAAAAACAAATCTTTATTTAGATTTTAAAGATGATTTATCTAGAGTCCTCACACATGTTCAATTATTTAATGAATCTTCAGGATTTCTTTATAGAGTAAAAGGAATAGACCCTGATTTGCAATGGGATTATTATATATCAATATTTGCTTCAGGTAAAGAATTTTGTAATAAATTAATACAAATTTCAACATTAATATCTAGTTCAGATTACTTAATTAATGAATTATTTAATATCAATCATGATATAAATTCTAAAGACCCTATAGTTAATACAACTATGGCATCATATTTAGAACTTCAAAAATTCAAAAATTTCTTCAATAAATTTGAAATTATTAATGGTACAGCTTATATTAATTATTTCCCTAATGCTATAAATTTTTCAGATCATAACAAAAGTCATAATCAATTAATTTTTGGTCTTTCTAAAGAGAATGATAATAAAAAACGTCCTCCTATAAGTTTTGGAGAACAATATTATTATACAGATAATTTGGATAATAACTGTTCAATTCTTACAGATGTTGGAAAAAGAATTGGGAATAATTTAACTAGTAGTGTTGATTATAGAAATGTTTCAGATGAAGCTTTCAAATTTTTAATAAATCAAACAGTTTATAATTCAACCAATTTGAATGAATTAGGAATTTGTATTGAATCTATGTTCAGAAATTTTGATTTCTTTATAGAAACTTTAAAATATTTTAAAAATTTAAATAGTTTAGTTATTTATGTTCCAAATTATTATGATAATCATGGTTATTCAAAAGAATATTTAACTACAAGGATCTATAATTCATTTTCTTGTATAAAGAAATTGAAAATAATTACAAACAGTTTTACTAATATCATATATAGAGGATATTACTACTTTAATGAAGAATACTGAACAATTGATGATTTTATGTCATTATCATTCAAATATGGGTTTATCAAAAGAACCAAATATTTTAAGATCAATAAAGTGTAATAAACTTTCAGAATTAATAATAGATTTAGGTCTTTGTATGGAGTGCAGTTCAATGATGCCTTATATTGAATTATATCCAATAGGTTCAAGATTTAAATTAAGTTTTAATTTTAATGAAAATAAATTTCAATGGAAGAATTTGAAGAATTTTGCACTTCTTAGAACTGATAGTCCAAAAACTTATGATCACATTTCTCATTTTAAAAATTTAAGAAACTTTCAATTCATAATTGAAGTTAATTTAATTGAATCAACACCAAAATATAGTTATAATACTAATGAATTCCCTAATCCTTTAAATGTTTTATTTAAGAATTATAGAGGAATCCTTGAAGGTTCAAGTAACATCAAATCAATTCCAATTCTAATATTAAATAGACCACAAGATTTTATTTATGCCACACCATTAGTACATGATTATCGATATATTCAAGACATTAATATCAAATCATCAGGATTCAAATTTCAATTTTTATCAAATTTTTCTATTGACAAACTCATTAAAGTTGTTCCTGAAATACTACAGCAAGAAAGAGTTGATATTTATGGAAATTTAAAAGATATCTCTTCTATATTTGATGATTACTATATATAAGTAATTTATATAATAATTATAAAGATGCTCAATTTAAGAAAATACTGATTTACTTTCTTTTGTAATTTGGTATTACAGTATTATTATTGATAAATTAAAAGGGGTATTGTTTATTGAAGGTTCATTTGTTACTTAATTCAACAAATTTTAAATAATTTTAAAAATACAAATATTATTTCAATTTATATTCTTAAATATTATTCCATTTTTAATAATTTCATTAAATAAAAAGAATTAATAAATAACTCTTAAAATTATAATAAAATCATAATATTTGTAATCATCAATATCATTAACAACAATTTAAGAGTTATACTATAATGAATTTTCTTCAATTAATTTGGAATTTTGCAAAAAAATATAACACTATCTTGTTGTTACGCTAAAATTTAAAAAGCATAGACATAAGTCAATCGACAGTCAATTGAATGGCTAATGGGAAACCTGCAAAACACTTTCAAAAGTATTAATATAACAACATGAAATATGAAGTGAAAGTTTATTGGATGCTAGCGAGAACAATTTCTTTATCACTTATCAAATTTGTTAGTGGTGAATTATAATTTAAAATTTTTTCGTGTTTTCGTGTTTTCGTGTTTTTGTGGTTTTGTGTTTTTCTTTTAACTGCTAAATTTAAATAAAGATGAAAATATCAATATAATTTATCTTAGTAAAAGGATTATATTTAAATAGAGAGAATAAATATTTATGAAAAGTGACCACTACTTATAAATAAAAAGTAAAGTATAAAAAAAAAAATCCTTATTTCCGGACAAAACGAATTAACTAGTAAATTCTGTCATTTTATAAAGAGAACTTTATTACTTTATTTACAACAATTAGTATTTAGATGAATTTAAAATGGGTGTTATTTATTGATATTTGATTAAAAAATATAAACATTCTCTCAATTTATATTCTTAGTGTATTCTGATTTCATTGTAATAATAAAATCATATAATTATCAATATTTTTCATGAACAATAATTTAACTAGTTAAACTGACATTTGGATGATCAATTCAACTCATTATAGTCATAACATTTCAATTAATAATTAATTAATTTAACTATAATATTTTCTATTTAAAACATTGTTCATCAACGTTAAGAACGCTGATAAAAAAACTTTGACCATATGCTGAATTAAACGTAAACTTATAAAGTTTCATTCCTTTGTTTCACTCTGAAAAAACGCTCCTAATTTACTTGCAGTTAAGGATTTATACGTTATTGGATATACTTAGTCATATACAGAGATGCCTCAAGAATTGGATTTGGCTCCATGTTAGTTTAGAAAGATGATTATATGATGATCAGATGATGATCAGATGATGTGATAATAATTTAATGAGTTGAGTTGTTACAGCTGGTTCAAATAATTTTAAATTTTCGACTTTATATGGTGTCTGGATGTTTAAGTTATTGTAACCAGCTTTAATTTATAAAATGAATTATTGAATTTAAATTAATATAGAATACTTGTAAGAAGTCATTGTTCGACATTTATCTATTAATATTATATATTAAAGATTAAAATTAATTGAAACTTTAAAGAAAACTCAAAAATTGTTTACTTTCTTTTGTTTAATGGTATTAAATTATACTACATTATTCAAATGATCAATAATTAATATTTAAAAAGGGTTTTTATTTATTGATATGATTTGTTACTTAAATTCACAAACTGGAATAAATTCAAAAATATAAATATTCTTTCAATTTATATTCTTTAATATTATTCTTTTAACGATTTCGTTTGTAATAAAAATCATAATAAATTATCAATATCTTTTTAATAATGATTTAAGAGTTAACATTGAAATTTGCATTATGATTATCAAATACCAATTAGGAATTTAAATTTTAAATTTTGATAACATATTTCTTAAATCTTCATGAGTTTTGTCAACATATATAACATCAACAAATTGTGAGCAGCTAGCTGTAAATAATAAAAGAAAATTTTGATCTGGGCTGAAAAATGACAAAATAAGAAAACAATACTTTCAAATTAAAACTAAAAACAGTTAGATATAATTACCAAAAGAAAAAATGAAGATGCTATGATATCTTCAATGTTCCCAACGAATTAATTCCGACTGAAAGATGGGTAAAGGCCCCACTGTAAAATCATTTCTACTTGAAGATGAAGATATAATAAACGAATCACCACTTTAATCTTTTAATGTTAAAAAAAAAAACTAGAAAAATTAAAATTTCCGGATAAAATTAAATTCTGTCAATTTTAAACAACTACTATTTATTACAACATTATGATTATAATTCATAAGATGAGTCTAAAAAGGGATGTTATTTATTGATATAGTTTATTATTCATAAACTGAAATAAATATAAAAAAATATAAATATTCTTTCAATTCATATTCTTAGTGTTATTCTTTAACGATTTCATTGTAATAATAAAAATCATAATTAATTAACAATATCTTTTTATGATTTAAGAGTTTAAGAATTATTATTATAACTAATCATATTATAATTATGAATGTTTTTTTAAATTGATAATAGTCTTAAATCTTCATAAAGTGTTTTTTAAATAAATACACAGCGACATTGTTTTTAAATAAGTACCACTGTAAACACTATGAAATCTTTAAATCAAAAACTTATTTCAACTTTCAAAAACAAAACTGCTTATGAACATTAATATAAAATACATAAGATATGATGAATCTAACGAAAAATGGTTTTCAAATAATGAATTAAACTATACTAAAAAAGACAGTAAAATCATTTTCATTTTTAAAACTTTTCCTTAATTTTTTTTTCTCTATATTTTTTCAACTCAAAATATTTCCGGATAAAGTTAAATTGACAGAATTTAATTTTACTTTCTTTCTTTTGTTTAGTATTTGTTTAGTATTACATTATCCAGGTAAGTTTAAAAGGGATTCTATTTATTGATATAGTTTGTTATTCAGAAACTTAACTAACTTTAAAAATATAAATATTCTTTCAATTCATATTTCTTAAGTTATTCTTTTAACGATTTCATTGTAGTAAATCATATAAATTTATCAATATCTTTTTAATAATGATTTAAGAGATATTATTATTAAATACCAATTATAGGTTTGAATAACTTTAATAATAAACAATATTTCTTAAATCTTCATGACCTCAAAAAAATCATAGGATTTGCATGTTCAGTTTTTACACCAAAAACAAAAGTTCATATTTATAACAGATTTAGATGCATAATAAGTGATACAAACACAATCTAATCAATGATAACTTATCAAGTCTAACAGTATGCTCAATTACATCAAAACCCTAATAAAAGAATGATTAACCTTACATAACAAGTCAATACTTATATCAAAGTAAATTAAAGTCACGTATGTTTAGAACTCAAAGTTGAATTTTTTTTTTATCTCGAAAAAATTAATTTCCGGATAAAACTCAAATTCTGTCAATTTTAATTTAAATAGAACTACTAATAAACCGTATTACAATTATGATTTGAGTTTAAAAAGGGATGTTTATTGATATAGTTTATTTGTAATTCACAAACTGAAATAATTTTAAAAATATAAATATTCTTTCAATTTACATTTCTTAGTATTATTCTTTTAATGATTTCATTGTAATAATAAAAATCATAATAATCAATATCTTTTTAATAATCATTTAAGAGTTATGAGTTATGACTAATCATATTATAATTTATGAATGTCATTTTTCTAAATTTATAATAGTCTTAAATCTTCATAAATTATCAAAAAAATGATTAGATCTATTTAAAACGTCCAAATGATTTGATCTATTTAAAACGTCCCAATAAAATTTTAAAATAATATCTTTTGGAATAGTAGATAGGTTACAACAATTAACAAAAAATTTTGCACCTATAAAAAAGTCACATCATATAGGAGATACAATGCGTAAAAGAAAAACAACAGAAGAACCATAATTAAAAAAATAAACTAATGGCTAAAGTATTCTAATGTGAAAAAAATCATAAAGAACCTCCTTAATTTTTTTCTTTATTTTTTCTAAAAGTAGATTCTGTCAATTTTACCTAACTACAACTACTACAACTAGTACATACAAACTAATAATGAATATTTCTAGTATTTATTTCTTAAATCTATTTCTTTAATTTATTTGAATTATTAATATAAATCTCCAAATAATCAGACAATGCAATATCATTACCACCTTGTTGTTCATTAATTAAATCATTCATATTAACTTGTTGTTGTTCATCAACATTCTCTTTACTATTACTTTCATTATCATCATCATTAAAATTTGGTGTATTAACATTTGTTGTAATATAACCTAAATTTTTCATAAATTTTTGAATTTTTGATTCATTTGTACTTGTTGGAAATAATTCAGAATCTTGATTTAATGGTAAATTAATTTGATTTGTTGATCTTTGATTTAATTCATTTAATAATTTATCAAAATCATCTAAAATTATTTCATTATTTGATGATGTCGATAGAATATTTGGAGTTTGTGGGAAATTAAACATATTTAAAATATTTGTTGATCTATTTGATGATGATTCAGTAATAATATTTGAATTTAATGAATTTGGATTTGTTGGTTTTATAATTGTATTATTCTTAAATAATGATTTAACTTCTAAATTTTTTGTTGTAGGATAATTTTCTTTTAATGGTTTAAAAACATCTAATAAATCATCATTTTCAAAATTTTCTTGTAAATTATTTGGTATTAACCATTGTTGATTTTTCATAATTTTTAAAATTTTAAAAGTTATTAAACAAGAATTTGAATTACCAAATTTATAACAATTTAATAAAATTTCTTGAAAATTTTCTAATAAATTATTTGATGAAAAATTAAATTTATTAAGAATTGAAATTAATTTAATTGAAATTGATAAAAAATAATCTAAAAATGGGAAATTATTAATTTTTTCTAATGTTGAATAATTTTTTAAAAGGTTGTGAATATTATTAATTGATTTTAAACCAATATTTTCAGAATTTAATGATAATAATAATTCTTTAAAATTAATTGTTGAATTTGATTCAATTTTAATTAATAATAAACACCAAGTTAAATTATAAAAAAGATGAATAAAAGTTATAAATGGTGGTAATTTTGAATCATAATCATTAATTTTACAATGATTTGGTAATGATTTAAACCAATTTTTTAAATCTTTTGAAATTTTATAAATTGATATTGATTCATTTGGATTAATTGAATAAGTACCTGAAAAATTTGTATCACTTGTTGGTGATTCAGATGAAAATTCTTCTTTATTAAAATTAAGATTTGATGTAATTAATAAATTTAAAATTGAAATAATTTCTAATAATTTATTATGAATACTTAAACATCTTGCATTTTCTAATTTTAATAAATTTTCATTACCTAATTCATTAGAATTATTAGGAGAATCTTTTAAATCATTTGAATTAATTTCAATCCATTCATCCCATTCTTCCCAATCATCTTCTAAAATTTTTGGTATTGGATAATCTAATTTTCTAATAATTGGGTATCTATCTAATCTTAAACTTAAAATTAAATTAATTATATAAACTGAAGCCCAAGTTCTTTCTCTAAATTTAATTTCATTATTATTTGAATTTGAATTTGCTGTTGAATTACTTGATAATTTAATATCAACAGCCATTCTTGAAGATGAAGAAATTAAAACCCAAGAATAATCCCAATCACCAATTTCATAATAAAATAAACCTAGTAGAAGCATTGCTTGAATTGTTTCAATTGTTGAATTTTTTGTATTTTCTAAAGAAATAATTGCCTTTCTTGCATAACTTTTACAAATAATTAAATCATCTTTTGAATTATAATCAAATTTTAATTTTGTTAATGATAAAATTGACCAAATTAAACCAATAAAATTACCATCATAAAAATTTTTATTTAAATCTAATCTTTTTAAATTTAATTTTAAATTATTAAAAAATTTAATAATATTAAATTTATTAATCATTGGGAATAAATTATGTAATGATTTAAAATAAATATTAATTAATTTTTTTGAAATTATTGGGAATTGTAAAACATTAATTGGTAAAATTTCATTAATTGATGATTTTATGTTAAATATTGATGAAACTTTAAATGGATTTTTAATATTATTTGGTAATGAATTAATATATTGATTAATTGCAAAAGTTGAAAATGAAGAAGTTTGATTATTATTTGTATAATTTAATAATAATTTTAATTGTTGATTATTGATTTTGGAAGTTTCAATATTATTAGTTTGTTCTTCAATTTCGTCAACAACATCTTCATTAGTTTCTTCAGTAGTAGTTGTAGTTATAGGTAGAGGTAAAGGTAAATTTTTATTTTTGAGTACAATACCATTAACATCTTTTAAATCTAAATTTAATTGATATAAATCATTATTAATGAAATGAGATAAAATATTTTTAAAATTTGAATTATTAAAATTTTGATTTAAAGTATTTATATTATTAATAAATTCAATTTTATTTGTTGTTATATTAGAAATAAGTTTTAATTCTAAATCATTATTATTCAATAAATCCATTAATAGAATTGATAATAATAAATTTTTATGTTCTAATTCTTTTGTATACCCACTTGGAATCCCTCTTCTCTTATTACTCTCTGTATAACAACAACTATCACTAATACCACCAATATTACAACTATGACATGGACTTAAACCATCACATTTTGCCTTCTTTAATCTACAATTATCACAAGCTTTTGAAATTCTTTTCCTTTTAACCGACATTCTAGCTTATGTAATTTATTAAGTAATCAAGTAATGGGTAAATTTATAAATTTTATGAGGGAAAGCGGTGTTTATTTATTCCTTAAAATTGTGGAGAAGTTTAAGGTCATTTATTAGTTGTATTTGTTTACTATATGGTGTTCTACTATTGGTGTATTTGTATATATTTGTTTATTGGGTAAGTTTACTATGTATTAACTAAGCTATTACATCTTAGATTTTAACAATTGGAGTAATTTAATTTTAATTTTATTACAACTCATTTCTCTTTCATAATCATTTTCATTACTAATTTTGAATCCAAATAAAATTATTAACATCATAGTTATTGAATTCATTGTTGTATTAGAACATGTAATATTAACACTACCTTTATTAGTTGTAGTAGTTGTAGTGGTTAATGGATACCCTTCATATTTATATTCTTTAATTCTCTCCCTAATATCTTCTTTAACAATGACACCAATTCTAATATTAGTTAAATCTCTAATATGTTCAATATTAACATTACAACAATCAATTCCAATTATTTCACCATATTTAATATCACCTTCCATTTCCTCTTTCAAATACTTCAAACTTTTAAAACTTTCTTCACAAATAAATTTTAAATTAACTTCTTTATTATTTTTGAAATTATCATTAAATAATTCTAATGAAATTGGTCCAAAATAATTACAATTTGTCTTAATCTCTTTAATTAATCTATTAATTTTAAAATCTCCTCCTTGATATGGTAAATATCTAAAATGTCTTGAATGATTTAATTTAATTGGTAATTCATTATTAAAATCTTTAATCTTAAAATAATATTTAAATTTACTATCACTTAATTGAATAAAAAATATCTTATCCTTAATTTCTTTATCTTTAAATAATTGAAATATTTCTTCTTCTCTTTTATTACCAATTAAACTTGAAGATAAATTTGAAACTAATTGTTTATCATCATCCACAACATAATCATCAATTTCATGAATAAATATATGGAAACTATCAATACAAATACCAAAATTTGATTTATTAATTAATTTAACAATTCTTAAATTTTCTTTTAATGAATTAATAAATATACCCCATGATAATGCTTCAAATGCAATTTTAATATTAAATTGATTAGCAAAATTTGAAATTTTTGTAAATTGTTCTTTAATTATTTTATAATCATTTGTTGCATTCTTTAAATCACAATTTGAACAAATTAAAATTAAATTAATTTCTAATATCGACATTAATTTAAATACTGGTTTAATAATATTTTCAAATTTATTGTTGAATTCTTTAATATTAAAAGTTTCAATATCTCTTAATGGTTGAAAAATTGATATTCTTAAATCAATTTCTTTTAAAAAATTCTTAAATTCATTAATTTTGATTAATTGTTCATTATTAAAATTTAATTGAGATAATGATTCAATATTTAATAATTCTAAAATATCAATATCCATTAATTCAAAACAATTAAATCCTGATTGTTTAATGCTTAAACATTTTTCAAATATTGATGTTGTATTAATTGTCTTTAATGAAATTGTTGCAATACATGGTTCATTAACACTCATCTTTAACCTAATACCTAATTACTAAATAAACAAATTAGAAGAAATAAGGTCTTTTCATGTTTAATTTATATTGATTTCTTAATTTCTCTAGGTTAAACATTTAATAAAACAATTAATAGAGAAAAGGGATTCGGATAATTATTTAAACTCGGAAGAATATTTTTAATTATGGAAAGACATCAGAACACCAACAAAGTACTTAAATGTGGGATACAATACTTACTTATATTAGTTATTACATCTATTACATCTATTACATCTATTATATCTATTACTATATCTATAAGGTATAAGATTAAGAATTCCATAAATTTATAAATTTTTCAATTCTTTTAATACCATTTTCTGAAAATCTAATAGTAATTGAATTAGTATCATTTAAATTATATTTATCTTTACCTTCACTATTATCTTCACCATTACCAAATGCACACCAATAATAACCTGAACAACCTAAATCATCATCTTTTTGAAATCCAAAATCCAAGGTTTTATAACCATTAATTAATTTATTCCAAATTGAAATTTTATTTGATAAATTGTTAGGTCTCCAAGGTAAAATTGCAGAATTTATTTTAATTGGTTTATTAAAATAATCTTGTAATTCATTATAATTTTGAAATTTTTGTCTTAGTGATTTTCTTTGTTTAAAATCTGATTCTGCACAATTATGTTTACAATTTTTTAATCCTGAATTAATCCATAATAAATTAAATTCATCATCAAAATGAGCAATTTGTGAAGAACAAACTTTTTCTCTTGTTTTATATTGTTTATATGGTATTGATTCAATTAATCCTATAGCACCTGGTGGATTTAAATTAAATATTTCAAATTTATTATTATAGAATAAATTACCTGATAATAATTGTCCTAACCAAAAAAATTCTTTATCACCATGAAATCCTTCATTAATAAATTCAAAAAAATTTAAATAAGTTGATAATAATAAACCAGTAAATTGATTTTTAAAATTTTTATTAATTATTACAAGTCCACTTTCCATATTATGAACAAATTGATTTTGAAATAAATCTATTAGGATTGATGATGAATTAAAATTTTTATTAAAATTTAAAATTGATTCATTATTATCAAATATTATTTTTCTTTCTAAATCATTTGAATTTGTTGGTAATAACTTCTTCAATATATTTAAATGAAAATTATTTAAATATTCAATATTAATTTGTCTATCTTTAAAAAACATTATATTATTATCTTTATAAATTTTATAATTAAAAAATTCATCAGGTTTAATAAATGGTATTGTATCAGTATCCATTAATAAAACTTCTTCAAATGAATTAAATAAAATTGCTAACCATTTATTTCTAAATCTATGAAATATTGAATTTAAATTTTTTTTAATACATTCTTCAACATTAACAAACCAAATCTCTTGTAATGTTTCTTCACCTGTTCTAGCAATATCAATAATTTCTATCATTGATTCATATGATAAATCACCTCTATGAATTAATTGAATTGGTAATTCATTCCTCAACATTTTTAAAATTTTTAAAAGTCTTTTAAATTGATCAAAATTACCATCATTAATACTAATAACAATACCTTTACCATTCATTAAACTTTTAATTTTTTGCCAATAAGTTAATTCATTATTCATAAATTCAAAATCATCATTTGGATTTATTGTTGTACCATCAAATTTTGTATAAATTGGGAAATTTGAAGTAAAAACATTAAATATTGAAGATTCAATTTTATTAAGATTTAAAATTGATGATTGAATTGGTGATTCAAATTCATTATTTAAAAAACATTTACCAAAAATTCTAATATTATTTGTAATTTTAATAATATTTAAAATTGAACCATTATTCTTTTTAAATAATTTTGGTTTTTTAAAGAAATTTTCATTAATTTCTTCATTATTAATTTCAATATTATTAAAATAATCAACACATAATTCTTGTTGAGTTTTATTAATATTTGTAATGGATGTAAGATTTATATTAAAATAATTATTATAAATTTGAAAACTTGTTATTAATAATATGATAATAGTTAATAAATTTCTAATTATTAATCTTGTCTTTGAAAATCTCTTTATTAACTTCATTGTCTTCTATAAATAAATAAATAATGAAATAAAATGTGAATAAATATTGGAAGAAATCAGAAGAACCAAGAAACCAAGAGGCAAGAACTCTTTAAATAAGAATTGTAGAGAGGCAATACCATATATGTTATTTATATCCCTACATAGTGATATGGGTTAGTTAACTATATGAAATAATTTAGTAATAGTTGATTGGTTGAAATTTAGTTAATTTGATTTAAAACTTATGAGATCTAAAGCTAAAGCTAAAAATAGTTAGTAATTAAATGGTGGCTAGTGATGTTGTCACGTGAATTGAGTGGCTGGTGTTTTAATTTGACAGAATTTACGTGTAAATATCACATGACAGATTAATTACGTACAATGACAGAATTTACGTACAAATAAATTAAATTGACAGAATTAAGCAGTGTCATTAAGCCCCACCTTAACACAAGTCACATGACATTCTTTAATTTAAAATGATCTCTCTTTAATTCAATTCGCAAAATTTAAGGATCATTTGCCTTCATCTCTTCTTCTTCTGCTTCTTCTTTATCTTTATCTACTACTTACTATTACTACTTACTATCTACTAGAATGCATAACACAATGGAACACAAGGAGTTATACCAAATGTATCAATTCGCTATACAACTAGCTAAAGATTCTTCAGCCCTTCTACTAAATTTAACAAATAATAGAATTGACACAAATTTTAATATTAAAAATAAAGAATCTTCAATTGATATAGTTACAGAAATTGATTTATCTTTAGAAAAATTTATTAAAGATTCAATTAATAACAAATACCCAAATCATGATTTCTTAGGTGAAGAATCTTATTCTTCTTCTTCTGCTAAAAATAAATATATAATTAATCCAAATAAATTAACTTGGTGTATTGATCCATTAGATGGTACAATTAACTATATTCATTTAAATCCAATGTGTTGTATATCAATTTCACTTATTTGGCAAAATAATCCAATTATTGGTGTAATTATTTTACCTTTCCTCAACAATCAAATTTATTCAGCATTTAAAAATGGTGGTTCTTATCTTAATGAAAATATTAAATTACCAATTAAATTAAATTCATTTTCAATAAATTCACCAAATGATTGTATATTTTGTTGTGAATGGGGTAAAAATAGAAATTATGAAGGAAATGATGGTAACTTAAAATTAAAAATTGATAGTTTTATAAATATGGCAAAACATTCAAATGAAAATGGTGGATTTGTTCATGGTATTAGAAGTTATGGTTCTGCTGCTATAGATATGTGTTTTATCGCTTCTGGTTATGTTGACATTTTTTGGGAATTAGGTTGTTGGGAATGGGATATTGCTGCTGGTTTAATTATAATTCAAGAAGCTGGTGGTTTAATAACTGATGGTAATCCAAATAAATTAAATTTAATTAAAAATGCTCATATTGGTCAAAGACATTATTTAGCTATAAGACCTTGTTCAGATTTATTTGTTGATGATAAATTAGTAGAAAATAGTTTACAATCTCAAGAAAGATTGATTCGTTATGTTTGGTCAAAAGTTAATACTATTGAATATAAAAGAATTGGTATAGATGATTAAATAAACATAAAAAACGTATAATAAAAAAACATATAAAAACATATAAAAACTATAAACATAAAACATAATTCATAAATAAATATCTGGATAATATTCTCTCTTGGCTGCAAAACTTTTTAATAAAACTTTCATCATTAAATATGATGGAGTTTGTTTACCAGTAAATAATTGAAATTGTGTAATTGCTTGATCATGTAAAAAATTTAATCCATGAATTGGTATCCAACCTTTATGATTTAATTCTTTTGCTTGTAATAAAATTGGTGTTAATAATGGATTATAACCAGTTTCTAAAACAATTCCACCTGATTTATTACCAAACCAATTTTCATTTAATTTAAAATTAATTGGTAATTTACTAAATTGATCAACTCCTGGTATACATGAAACAATAATTGTTGGTAAATTCCAATTTTGAGGAATATTTTCAATTTTTAATTCATCTAAAACTTTAATCTCAAATTTAATCTTTCTAATTTGTTTATAAATTTCAAATTCAATTGGTGATTGATTATTATAAAATTTTGCTAATTCAATTGCATTTGATTTTGTTCTATTAAAAATCATAATTTTTTCAACTCCCATTGATATTAATGCATAAATTGTTGCTCTACCCATACCACCAGATCCAATAACTAATGCACAAGTTCTTCTATTAACTGTATTAATTGGTGAAATAAATCTTAACATTGAACTTCTTAATCCAATCCAATCAGTATTAAACCCATAAATCTTTGTAATTTTAAATGGATTATTTAAATCTCTTTTGGCAACAATTGTATTTAATGCACCAATTCTTTTAACATCAATACTTAATTCATCACAATATTCTAAAGCTTTTAATTTAAATGGCATAATTATTGCAATACCACCAAAATTATTATTTTCTTTATTAATTAATCTTTTTAATTCTAAAATATTATTTGATTCATAAATAACAAATTTATAATCAAGTCCTAATTCTTTAAATGATGCATTATGAATTGATGGTGATAAAGATTTTGAAACATTTGAACCAAATACATAAAATTTTAAATTTGGTTTTAAATAAGATTTAAATAATGATAATTGGAAAGATTTATTTGTAAAATCAAAAGTTGTAAATGAATTATTATTAATATTATTAATAAAATTTTCATTTTCTTCTTCATCATCAATTAAATTTGGTTTAACTGGTGTCATTATTGGATTTAAAATTTTTGATAATTTACCTAATTGACCTTCATTAAAACAAGAAATTGGTAATTTACATTCATCATTTTCTTTTAATTTATTATATTGTCTAATAAATGAACAACAATCAAGATTTTCAAAATTTGAATTAATTTTTGTATTAACAATTTTAATAATATCACAATTTAATTCTTCACATTTTTGACAAATATTAATTGGAATTTTTGAATTCCAAAAATTTTCTTCAATTATATCTTCTTCATCTTCTTCATTATTAAAAGTTCTATAAAATCCAATAATTTTAGAATGACCTTTATTTGAAATTAACATTTGAAATATTTCATTTGTTTTACCAAAATCTAAAATATCTAATAATTCTAAATTAATTGAAATATATTCAATTCCTAATCTTAAACCTTTAATTAATAAATAAATATATTGAGAAAAAAATTCATCTTCATTAAAATTTAAATTTGAATTAATATTACAAAATTTATAAAAATTATCATTAATTGTTAAAATTATTGGTACTTTTGAATCAGTACATGTTCTAATTTTTAAAATAAATTCATCTAATTTAAATGAATTAAAAATATTATTATTTTCAAACATATTTAATCTTTCTAAATTAATAATAATTTCTAAACAATCACCACCACTTGTTAAATTTATAACATTAACTTCATCATTTAATGCATATGGATAAATAATTTGAATTGATGTTGAATTTGAAGAATTTTCAGGTTTTTTAATAAAATTATCAGAAATTAATTCATCTTTAAATAAAATAAATAATAAAAATTTTAAAAAATAACGTTCAGTTGATTTTAAAGATAAAAATGAAATCATTTGTTGATCATTAATAAAATTATAATTATGATTAATATTATTATTTAATTCAAAATTAAAATTATTAACATCTTTATTAAAAAAATCAAAATTTGAACATTTTGAATATAATTCAAATCTTGTATTCATTAATTGATTAATTGCTCTCATCTTGGGATCTTCATTATTTAATATTGATGAATTATCAATACCTAAATATGAATAAATTCTTGAAGTTTCACAATTAATATGAATAATTGGATGTTTTTTAGAATATTCAATTAATAAATCAACATTTTTAGATAAATCAATAATTGATGCAGGTAGAACAATAATTGAATCATTTTCAAATTCTTTTAATTTTAAATTTAATAATTCAAAAGATTTTTCTTTATTATAATCATTAGTTTTTGAAATAATATGATCAAATTCAACAAATTTTTTTTGTAAACTTGCAGAAGCTATTAAACCAAGTGTTGATTTACCAACTCCATTTAAACCAATTAAAACAATTGAAGAATTTGGATCAAAAGTTCTGTTTAAAAAAGTACCAGTCATTATGTGTTGTTTTGTTGAAAATAAATAATACCCCAGATTTTTCAGATTTTTTGGAATTCTTTTTAAAGTTGAAATTTGTATGTAAAGATTTTCTTTCGAGTAAAAGATGAATAGTTGAGAGATTGATTTGAATGTATTTAAATAGAAGTGAGGACCCTAAAAACTATTGACACATTTTATAAGAAAAAAGAGAGAAGAGATGATATGATTTCATATTTTTCTTGATCATTTCAAAGGGTTAAAGATTTCTCCGTAAAAAAAAATAAAAAAAAATATGGGGTCCCTCACTGGTGCTGCTGGTGATGTTGGAGGTGCTGCTGGTGAAGTTGGTGATGTTTTCTACAAAATAATTAGAAGAGTCATATAATATATATTTTAGGTATAAGTAATAGTAAGATACACACACAAGGAGTTAATAATAAATCATTAAAATTGTTTTTTTGTTGGTTCCAAACCAACTATCACAGATATCATCATTAATTAGATAGTCACAAATTTAAATCAGTATCAACAAATTGTACAGGTTCATTATTAATAAAACATTTCCAACCTCTTTCAGCTTCTTTTAAAGCATCATAACCAAATAAGAATTTTTGGAAAACTGGATCTGCCCATCTATTTGGATAATTTTTAACTGGTGGACCTTTTAATATTTCATCTCTTTGTCTTTGTTGTTCACCATCATGTAAATGGAAAATATTTCTACAATTAGTTGAACCTTGAACAACTTGTGTTGTTCTCCATTTTCTTAAATTTTCATAAGTCTTTAAAACTCCATGAATTTGTGATTTATCAGTAACTTTACCAAATAAATAAGCTAAAACTGCAGCATCTTCAACAGCCATGGCAGCACCTTGTGCTAAATATGGTAAAGTAGCATGACATGAATCACCTAATAAAGCAATATTACCAGTTTCATGAACCCAAGAATCCATTTCTCTTGAATTTTGTAATCTCCATTTACCAGTTGAATGAATTAATGATATTAATTTTTGTAATTTTGGATCCCAATCTTTAAATATTTCTAATAATTCATCAACTGTTGCCTTTTGAACATTAACATCTTTTGGTAAATTATCTGGTGATAAAATAACAATATTACAAGTTGGACCATTATTAATTGTATTTAATAAATAAATAACAACATGAATATCTGGACCCCAATAAAAATTAATCTTTGGTTCATCATAAACAAAACTTAATTCAGGATGTTTCTTTAATTCTGAAATTTTAACTAAAGCTCTCCAAGCTAAATCACCAGTATCATGAGGACCATCAACTCTTCCCAACATTAATTGTCTAATTCTTGATTTTAAACCATCACAACCAATAATAACATCACCACTAAATTGACGACCATCAGTAGTAATTAAAGTATTATCATTAAAATCAACTCTTGTAACTTGAGCACCTAATTTAATATCAACACCAACTTCTTTAGCTCTTGCAACTAAAACTGAATGAAAATCTGCTCTATGAATATGTAAATATGGAGCACCATAAGTTTCAACACAATAAGGTCTTAATTCACTAACGTTTAAAACTTTACCTTCAGACCAACTTCTAAAATTATAACTCTTTGGTTGATAAGAAGCATTTAATAAAGGTTCTCTAACTCCAAGAGCATCTAAAATTTTAACAGAATTTGGTGGAATTTGAATACCAGCTCCAACTTCACCTAATTCTGGTGCTTGTTCTAATAATAAAACTTTATGACCAGAGATTCTTAATGCAATAGCAGCACTTAAACCACCTAAACCAGCACCGACAATAACAAACTTCAAAGGGTTATAAGTCTTTGGAAAGACAACTTCAGGATTAATACTCATAACTTTTTTTTTCTTTTCTATTAATGAGATAAATAAATAAATAAATGTATGTTTGATACTAAAACAACTACAAATAGAATAGGAATATTCAAAGGTTTATATACAGCATCCAATCCCCTTACAACACTCACGGTAAACATTTTATCAAATCTACCCTCAACAATTGTTCTAAAGATCTTTTCCAATTAAACTGAATGATCTATTAGAGGAAATGGTTTTATCCAACCGCTCCAGTCCCAATTCAGGTTTTGAGGTCTACACGGAAAATAAAATGTATATCGGTTGGGTCAATTACTTTTACTTTATAGCTTTATATCTTTAATATCAACTACTCTAATGCTAATAGCCATCTTATAATGCTTATGTTTGTTTATTAATTTGTTTATAAAAAAATTTTAATTTTAATGGGGTCATAATAATGTTTAATTCAATATTGGTTTAAAAAATTATACAAGATTCAATCAATGAAACTTTTTAATCAACTTTAATAACTTTTAAATCTGATGATATTTCAAAATCTGTACCTGTTTTACTCTTAATATCTTCAATACTACTATCTTCAAAATGTTCAATTAAAACTAAACCTTTTTCTTTATCAATATCAAATACACCTAAATCTGTAATAATTCTTGAAACACATCTTGAACCAGTTAATGGGAATTGACAAGTTTCTAAAATCTTTGGTCTACCCTTTTTATCAACATGTTCCATTAAAACAACAACTTTTGTCTCTTCAGGATTTGAAACTAAATCCATTGCACCTCCCATACCTTTAACTCTACCTGGTAAACCCCAATTAGCTAAATCACCTTGTTTAGAAACTTGTAATGCTCCTAACATTGTTAATGAAACTTTACCACTTCTAATCATTGCAAATGATTCTTCAGAACCAAATAATGAAGCACCAGGTTTTAAAGTAACAGTTTCTTTACCAGCATTAATTAAATCAGGATCTTCATTACCTTTTGTTGGATATGGACCCATACCTAAAATACCATTTTCACTTTGTAAATTAACTTCAATATCTTTTGGTAAATAATTTGGTGCTAAAGTTGGCATACCAATACCTAAATTAACAAATTGACCATTAACAAATTCTTTTGATGCACGTTTAA